>BQKN01062991.1:67478-83013 GCA_022839385.1 Asparagus kiusianus
GCCGCCACTAGCACGCTCCCCGCTCTCCTCACTCCTGATCCGCCTTTGGAGCTCGCCACTGGCGTCCGACAGCCCTGAGCCACCCTGTCGCCTCGAGCTCTCCTCCTCACAGCCTATGTCAAGCAGTCGAACACCCCTCCATCTCCAGCCCATCCTCCCCTCGAGCTCTAGCCAGACCCGTCGTCGACTCGCACCCCGTCGCCCTTGACATCTCCTCCAGATCTGTGAGTTTCCCCCTCAACTTCGGCTCCTCCCCCTTCCCAAAGCAGCGAGCTGCCAAACCCCTCAGCTCTGAGCTCCAACGACCAGCCCCTGCGGCCTCACGTCCGACCCCCACGACCCAGATCCGCACGCCGACAGTCCACGCCAGTGCCTCAAACACCGACATTCGCCGTCGTCTCACCCACTACCTCACACGATAGCGTCGATACGTTCGACAGCACCCCAAGGCAAGATCCTGCCTCCCTTGACTTGTATTTCCATTTTTATATCTGTTATAAATTGATCGCATAGAATAGACTGCGATATGTTATAACTTGCGTGGTGTTGTTGACGAACGATACTATATGATATTGATTACTGTTGTAGTGATATTCGTGAAATTGAGTATGATAGGTATTTTGAGCCGTATGTGATGAAAGGATATTTTGATAATTAGATTTTGATTAATTATGATATGTTTTTTGAAGAAAGAATATTTTTAAGGATTCTTTTGAATCATTATAGTAATAAATAAGTTAAAAGAGTTATTTTGAAAAAAAGGATTATTTTGAATTAATAAGAAATAAATTTTAAGGATTTTGTTTTGAAAAAAAAAGATTATTTTTAGAATTAATAAATTTATGATCACGATGATTGGAAATTGCGATATTCCATGTGTATTTATTTGATAGTTGTAGTTACATCCTGCGCTGTTATTGTAGTCGTTCATGATTCTTGTTCATGATTTAATTACGTGATATGTCATGTCATCGTTGTACCAGATTGTTTGTATTTATTGTACTTCTATGATTGAGAATCATTAGGAATCCATGGCTTAGTGGTTTATGTATGATGAACGAGACCTAGTAACATGTGTGGGTGTGTTGACTGAGTTTAGGTGGTGAGCCCAAGTTTCAGTGAGGTTTATGGTTGATTTAGAAAGACGAGAAGAGTTGGGGTGGGAAAGTTAATGTTCATGTGATCGGATAAGGTTGTTGATGTATCTTCTAGACTCGCACCATAGACATGTTTCGTCCTAGAGTTGGTTTGTTAGACCAAGTGACTTGTTTCGCCACTTGGATACGTGACATGTTTCGTCACCTGAGCTTTGCATGAGTCCAGAACGGACCGAGATCGGATTGCGTGTAGTCCTCTAGCCGCCTATTTTGCAGGGTTGGATGTGTATAGAGGATTTGTGAACAGTCAGTTATTCAGTAATATGAGCGTTGACTTTGTGTAAGATGTGGACTAGTGACCTGTTATAGAATGACTAGTTACCTGACCTTATTACTTAAGGTAATCACGTATTCTTGTGAGATGTAGGCCAGTTGTATTTCTTTTCATACATAAATCGGGGTTAATATTTAATTATCTACAATTTAAGAGATATTGTATATACATGAGGGTTTTCTTGTTTGGATTATTTCGCTTGACGTACTACGTCTCTTGTTGTAGATTTTTAAGTGTTAATTTCATCTAGTTGTATGACCATGTTACTTGGATGATTATTCTGATCGCTTACTGCATGATCGACTTGTCACTTAGTTGATTTTGTTGGATTTCTAGTTGCACGTCCTTTTGTTATTTTATTATTGTGTCATTTTCCGCTTAGGTTTTCGTTCACGCTATTTGTTTTGTGGGGTCTTGCTGTGTTTCATGCACGCTGACGTACACTTGTTTTCTTTGGTGTACGTCATATTTAGAGGAAGAACAGGTTCAGCTTGGAGATCGCCAGGAACCAGAGGATTCTCAACATGAGTGCCTTTCAGATAGAGTTAAAGAATAGACTGAAGTTCAGTATCTCGTCTTATTTAATGATCCTAGTTATTTTTGTAGTCTTTCCCCTTCTACTTCTGTTGAACAATGTATTTCATATTTCTTCAGTTGTTCAATTTTGTATAAGGGTGTGTTGACCCGAATAATATTATGTCTTGGATGATATTCATTTGTGATATGATATGTAAAATTTTATTCTGCCTTTGTCTATTATATTCTTGCTGATTGTGATCGGGGACCTTTGCCTTTGTATTGTATTTATTTCCAGACACTTAGCGTATTAGGTTAAGGAAAAACGATTATTTTATTTATTCTTCTTAATCTAATACGTCACGGGCTTGTTCACGTTTCGATTCCCCTGTATTTTGGGAAGCGGGGCGTGACACAACCAGATTGTTAGATTTTTAAAATATAATCAGTAATACCTAGTTTTGGCTAAAATCCGAAAATAATCAGCTTCTAGTTTATTTTCAGTAATAAAATTGGAGTCTATTTAGATTAGGAAATGAATTTAATATTAGAGTTCAATTAGATTAGGAAACAAATTCAATCTTGATTCATGATTTGTTTCCATTATTATAGAGAATCTTTTTAGGATAGAATTTGATACTTTTTATTTCTTTATAATTCTAGTCTTACTAGGAGTCTTATTTATTATTCTATTTAAAAAGAGTCATGTAACCCCAAAGAACAACATATTTTCATCAATGAAATTACTCTTTCAATATTTTATTCGTGGATTTAAAGTTCTTCGTGGATTCAGAGATCGTTCATTGTGGATTCAGAGAACACCATTGGTGGATTTCGAGGTTATCACTTCCGTGCTGCGTTAATTGGTATCAGAGCTTTGTTCCTCCGATCCAATGGCATGTGATGAAGCCCTTTTTCTCAAACTGAGTTCGACGTGCTGAAGACTGATGTTAATTAGATGAAGACTATCATAGAACGACTTGCGTCGACAGTGGAGCGTCTGAACACGGGAGGAGTTCGAAATCACGTTGATGGTCGCCAACGAAGTGATCCGACTCCACATGATGAATTCAATAATGATGACAATAAAGTATCACGCCGCGGTTATGATCGTAAAGACCACCAAAGACAGGACAATTATGACACTAGAAGATTAAAAATACTATCCTTCAATGGAAAGCTTTATGGTGATGATTTCCTTGATTGGATTGATAGAGTGGATAAATATTTTGAGTATAAGATAATTCTAGAAGATTGGAAAGTTAAATTAGTGGTTTACGAGCTTAAAGAAAAAAGTATCTGCATGGTAGGATGAAGTACTAATAAATCGATATCATCAAGGAAAAGATCCGGTTCTAACGTGGGCAAAGATGAAGAAATTATTGAGAGACTGTTTCTTACCTTCTAACTACAAGTAATGTCAAGTGCCTTTAAAAGATTCTTTTACCTTAGCCGGCTACAGTCCGTCTAGCGAAGAAGGTGGAGCGAGAACTTGAGCAAAATGACATACAACCTTTATCATGGATATTTTTAAAGAGTTATCAAGCTAGTTATAATTATAGAAAAATTAAGAAACCTCAATTCATCTCTGAGAAAGAGTCTGGATTTGTGAAGAGCACCGATGAAGAACCAATAAAAGACTTCATCAATTATGTTAATCCTAGAACCGAAGACATTTAAGACAGATATTGCTAAGGAGAAGGCTTCTCTAGTGGCAAACAACAAGACGCTCACCCCCAAAAAGGAAGATTTTGTCACCATCAAGATTCATTCCGAGGTTCCTGATATTGATGATGATATGTTAATATACATATGAATATTCTACATGATATCGTGAGTGATGTTACACATATTGATATTGCCCCGATAGAGGAGAAGGATAAAATAGAGAGTGAGACAATTGATGGTATGTGTGCATTGCTTGGTAGAGAGCTTGAGATAAAGGAGATAAAAAAATCGTGTATAGAGTATGAGGAATAAAATTATTTTTTGTAAGCAATACTCATCAATAATTATAACAATGGTGAGATGATACCGTCGACACTAGAATATGGGAAGCAACAAGGAAAATATTTGGAGGAGTTTTTCATGTCGACTACAGAGCCACATGTTGCCAATTACATACACATGTCATGGAAAAGATTTATACACAAATTTAATACAAAAGAAGTCCTAGCAGAGGAGGTAAAAGAACAAATGAAGAAAATTAATACTAAATACAAGGCAGATGTTGATCGTTGCAAAAGAAGAAAAGTATTTATTAATAAAGCTACTATTATAACAAATATAAGCTCGGGGTCGAGCTTCTTTCAACAAGGGAAGACTGATGTAGGACGCTTAACTGACAATTTCATGGAGGATTCGGAGAATCTCGAGCTATACGTATTATTGACTTCTGCAAAGAAACAATCATATTTTTCAATTCGGAATATGAATTCTGACATATTATATATGTAAATCACCTAACTCGACAAGACGGAGCCAACCAAATTGTTAGATTTTTAAAATCTCATCAGTAATACCCAGTTTTGACTAAAATCCAAAAATAACCAACTCCTAGTTTATTTTTAGTAATAAAATTGGAGTCTATTTAGATTAGGAAATAAATTTAATATTAGAGTCTAATTAGATTAGAAAACAAATTTAATTTTAATTCATGATTTGGTTCCTCTATTATAGAGAGTCTTTTTAGGATAGAATTTAATACTTTCTATTTCTTTGTAATTCTAGTCTTACTAGAAGTCTTATTTATTTTTCTAGTTAAGAAGAGTCATGTAACCCCAAAGAACAACATCTTTTCATTAATAAAATTACTCTTTCAATATTTTCTTCGTGGATTCGAAATTCTTCGTGGATTCAGATATCGTTCTTTGTGGATTCAGAGAACACTCTTGGTGGATTCCGAGGTTATCACTTTCGCGCTACGTCATAGACTATATCACTCCTACAGGCACCGTGGATTCTCCCGACACCTTCGGGCTTCACATCGAAGATCATCTATTTTTTTAATCACTTGGATCATGATATTAGCTTTGATACCACTTGTTGGGAAAGAAATCGGGTCCAATCTAGAGTTGATGAGGCTTAAACAGAAATTAGGAATCAATTTTAACCCAAAAGCTATAACTATTAGGTATTGACCCAAACTCTTATTTAAACTCATCACTCTTTCTTATCTTATCTGATGTGGAACTATACTCACATATTAATCATGTCAACAATTTCATATAAGCCCCGCAAATCTTTGAGATTGCACGAAAGTCTCTCAATCTCTAAAGTATGTTATGATTTGGTCCCTCAACTAACCAAACCATCCCTTGTTTTTACGTATACCCCAAAAACACGAGCTCCTTTTGTGTTTAAAAAATTATAGCTGTGAGAGATATGTTGTTCATTGAGGGGCCAAATTGCTAGGCCTCTTAGGATTTGAAGGTCTTGTGAGCAATTTTTAATATTGGACGAGTAATATTTAAATAACCCTAAAGATTTATGTCATAAACAGTCTAGGACTACATAGATAAAGATGTATGCTTCGATCCTATTAAGATCTGCAAATTAATGTTTTGAACGCAATACTTTCAAACGGAGGTTGATCATGGATTTGGCAGATCACCTCCTCATGAAAACCTCGTGGCACACCAACTCCCCAACTTCAATCATTAGTAACCATGTCCCATGCGTACCTGTTGTTATCACCAGCAAAGCATATAAGAATCATGATATATGCATGTAATTTATCTAAATGCAAATTCTATATTTTGAAATGAATCAGCTTTCTTCGTCTTTTATTTATTTATTAATTTATTATTATTATTAGGGTATTATTATTATTATTATTATTATTATCATCATCATCATCTTTTTAAGAATGACAGCTTTTGTTGCTACTATTTATTTGGGTGACAACGGAGGTCCAATTTGGCAAATAAAAACCACCATCAAATTGGTTCATTTAGACTCCAAACTCTTTCCTAAATATAAGGTGCAATAGTTGAATGTAGTGTTTATATTTGCTTCAAATTTGAACCTAAGGATTAGTTCGGCAAACTCTTCAAAACTGGACTAGGAATTCAGAATTGATCTTGGTCATCTGGCCCAATTTTGATGTAAACTGGCTTTTGTTTCGATCTAGTGACAGAGCAGAACAAAATAACCCTGGGATTATTCAAACATTCTCCTATACATGCGAGTTTTCATTAAGAACTACAGAGGTTTGTATTCGACCGTACATGTATGTATTTGAAACAATTTACTTAAGTAGTAGGAGAAATAGCGTATGTAATGAAATGTTTTTTGGATTATATTATATAGATGGCCTGCGTTTTGCTTAGGCTACCACGTACCGGAAAATATCTAAACATAGATTCAATTTTGATCTCAACGGATGGCGTACATCATCGCTACAGTAACTAGCCATTTAGGTCGCTATGCCTTCGGTACACGACACGCAAAACGCAAAACTTTCATCGAATATAACTTTTTTTTTTTTTGTTATGAGTTTTATTGCACGGAATAGTCCGAAAATCTCGAGTTGGAATTTTTCTATTCCTCAATTAAAATAAATAAATAAATCCTAACCATGTTTCTCTATTTCTTTGTTAGAAAACAGGCAAATTAAGATGGCTTGCTAACACGCGAAATAGTCGATGATCACAGTGATGTTGATTACGATAGTAACAACATAAAACGCGGTTACGACTGTCGGAGATCGATGGCGGCATGCAACAATAATTAATAATAGCGAAATTTGTAAAAAGAAGAGAGTGAGGTTACTATTCTATAGTGACGACCTATTTAAGGACAATTATTTTGAACGGGAGTCTTGACTATTTGGTAATTCTGCTAAATCTGTTGAATTAGAAGGGAAATTTTATGTGTAGAAGGAAAGTGCATTTTTCTTTAGACAGGGTACTTAGATGGTGTTTGGGGAGGCTTGTTTTTTGGTAAACTAGCTTTTAAGCTAGTTTTTTTTTTCTAATTGTATGGTAAAGTAATAAATAAGTTAGCTTATAAGTGACCTTTTCAAAAGATGGTGTATCACAGCTTTTAAAAAATCTACCTTACAAGCTTACTTATATAAGTTAGGTTTGACCAAATAAATTACTGGCCTGTTTGGATGGAGGGTAGAGAGGGGGAGGGGAAGAGAAATGAGGTTTTTACCTTGTTTGGGAGTTTTTTTAAGGAGGTTAGAGAGGGGGAAGGAAGGGGAAAGGAGGGTAAATTTGCTTGGTTTTCTTTCCCCCCCAATTTGGGCGGTAGAGGAGGGTAAAGGAGGATAAAGGGATGTAATGACATTCTTACCCCTATCAAAACAAATAAAAGGGCTGATGTGTTATTAGTATAAAGTTATTTATGTAAATTTACATATATTTACTTCATTTCACCTTCATTCACCTTACTCAACTCCCAAACAACATATTACAATTCTCTTCCCTTCCCTTCACTTTCCTTCCCGTTGTTTACCTTTCCTTCCCTTCCCTTACTAAACTCCCAAACACACCATAAGTAAACTCCCAAACACACCATACATTTCTACCTAAATAATTCTATAGCATTTTTATCATAAAACCTAAAAGCAACTAAAAACCAACATAACTTATAAGCTTTGAAAAACAAGCCTTTCCAAACACCCTCTTAGTCACGATGTGGTAGTTATCGGGATCTTTTACTCAGTTCGGTAAATCCGTGAAAATAAAGAATTTTTTTTGCATATATACCCTCTAAGTCTTTTATATTTACAATTTTTGCAAAAAAAATGTTTTTTACATTGGTCCCTTCAATCATAATGAATTTGATATTAGTCCCTCAAATCTTCATATTTTGATAATAGTTCCTAAAATACACTTTAGGTGTCGGCAATAGCCCTTTTTGTTAATATCATGGTAAAAAATGGTGAGGTGTAGTTACGTTAAGACTAACCCTATGTGTGTGTCTTAACGAGTCAATTCCCCCTCCCTTCCCTGAGTTCCCTCAACCCCCCATCTTACACAAACCAAACAATGATCTGATGGTAGGCAGGCGCAGTCGGCACCACCAAGAGAAACCGAGACCCAGCCCCCACCTCAACCTAACACCCATCGTACTCCTCCATCGCCCTCGTGATCGGCGACACTTGCATTGTCAGGACCAACCACCTCGACATCCTTCCCCTCCCCGACACCCCTTGTCAGCCCCTGGAAAGTCTACTCCGTCTCTGACACCGACGATGCCCTCTCCAAACTCTTCCATCTCTCTGACGTCACCCACCTCTTCTATGTCCACCCCAATCTTCAGCACATCTGCCTCCAGACTGGCCGCAAACACTACTTCGCCTTTGAATCCCTCGACAAAGATCAAGTCCCATGAGCCCCCGTTCCATGAGGGCCTCCCCCAGCCACCTCCATTGAAACATTCACATATGTTTTTGTTTTATGGGTTCCAAAATATTACTATTGGGAGGGAGAAGATGGGTTTCTTAACGAGTTTTGGGTCCATCCAATATGGGTAATCTGGTTTGGGTTTCAGGTCCAAATGGGTGCAATTTAAAGTTAACACCTATAGTATATCCGAGGGATCAATATCTGAGGGATTAATATCAAAATATAAAGATTTGAGGGACTAATATCAAATTTAATATGATTTAAGGGATTAATATAAAAAAACCCAAAAAATCTAACTATTTTCCTCTTCCTGCCCTCTGATCTGCCCACTCATTCTTCATCATCCAATTATTAAAAACTCAACCATCTTCCACTTCCTCTTTCAAACCCAACATCAAATATTCTATCTGAAGCGGTGGAGGGAGTAAATGAGAGGGGAAGAGAAAGAGGGGGGAAGAGGAGAGGAGGGAGAGAGAAAAAAAGAGAAATTGAAGAAGTTGAGAGAAGAGGTGGATTGGAGAAAGAGGAAGAGGAAGAGGTAGGAGTGAGGATGTGGGAAAGGAGGGAGAGGAAGTGGGAGAGAGGAAGGAAGATTGAGAATTGAGAGGAGAACAGGATGGAGGAGGGAAAAGATGATGGAATGGAGGGAGGGAGGATTTATCAGTTAATTTTAATTTTTTTTATAAATTCTAAAACTCTGAGAAATAAGTCTGAAAATATGGTAGATTTGAGGGTATATATGTAAAAAATCCTCACATTTTTCACTTAAAACTCACCGCTGGTGATCGAAAATGCATAATCGTCAGGGCTTTGTCATTTTTTTATGCTACATACAACCAATGTAAATTTATAGACCAAGATAGTAAAGGAGTTTCATTTTAGCTTGTAATCTAACCCTTTGGACAAAGAAGATAATTGTAGGAAGCAGCTAGATTATCTTCTTTCTACAATAACAAGCATTATGTCTACTCTTCTATGGTGGATGTAGTTTCTTTGATCTGTTTATCTGTTTTCTTTGTTCTCTATGAGTTTCCTTTTTGGTTATGCCCATCATGATTCGAAAAATTGAATTGTATTAAGTTTTTCTAAGTTTTCTCACTTAACTCCCAATAACTTTTGGTAAAAATAACTCCCAATAAACATTGTTTATAATTATAGATTTTTATAGGGGGCTATTTCTAATATTCAAAAAATTTGGGTGTTTTTTGTAATTTTAGAATTTTAAAGTCAGTTTGGAATCTTTAGATTTTTCAAAGGGTTTTTTATAATTTTAAAATTTCAGGAGGGTTATTTGTGATTTTTAGAAAGTTAAGGGCGTTGTTTATAATTTTTAGCTATTTGTTTATAGTTTTCAAATATTTCAGGGAGTTGTTTATAACTTTTGGAATTTAAAGGAGATGTTTGTAGTTTTAGATTTTTTTAGAGGTCATTCATAATTTTATATTTTAATAGGGTTATTTACAATTTTATATTATTTAAGGATTGTCTGTAAATTTATGGGTTAATTTACAAATATGAATAACTTGAGAAGTACGCATTGGCTTTGAGGGCTAATGTTCATCAATATATAATTACTGGGTAACACCATTACATAGGTTAACTGCAAAAAAATAAAATATTTTGGAAGTATTTTGAAATTCTAAACTTATCAAGGGTTTCTAAAAGTTTGGGGCTTAGTAGCAAGGGACCAAATTTAATGGAAGTTTAATGAAGTTAATATTTTAAAAAAAATTAAGAAACACCATGTGATAATATTTTGATATGTAATGCTAATCTCTCTTTATATATAAAGAAAGGTATTTATTTTTTTTATATAAAAACAAGGGATAATCTCTGTTCATTAAAAAACTAAAAGGAGTACAAAATTGTTTAATTACAAGCAAAAATACGGATACGAACTGTATCCTTGTATTAGTAGATAGAAAATGGAATTTATTCTAATTAGTAAGGTATAACATTCTTCTTCCAAATATCCGTGAAAATGAGGAGTGGACCTTGCCGTCACTCATTGTTGACACGGATATAGGGAAGAACCAAAGCCAGCCATACGTATAATTAGAAGAAATTAGATTTTCTATAAACTAATAAACAAAAAACATACATTAAGAAGTATCTGTAGGAGATTTGTACATAGAAGCAAAAACATAACCAACTTCTAGAAGAGAAAAAACTCATCCTTCACTGCTCCTTGGAATGGGATTTGCTTCAAGCATTACCGAGATCTCATTTGCTTTCTTTCCAGTTTTATAACCTATCCAATCATATACACTAGTAATTGCAAAGTTTATGACTGAATGGTGAGAGAAATTAACATTTTCAAAGAGATATTTGTTTCTTGCAGTCCACAAACTCCAGCATACTGAAGAGAAAATAGTACACCACATGTATCCTTTATTTCTTAAAATTTGAAGGCCATTGGAAAGGAAGATTAAATTTTTTTGAAGTGTCTCCAGACTTTGTCAGATAAGGGGCATGAAAAAAAAGATGATCTCTTGATTCTAATTGCAAGTACAAAAAGAACATAAAGAATCCCCTTGCCATCCCTTATTGATAAGATTTTCCTTAGTATATAATCTATTACGGGATAATAACCAAGTAAAAAACTGCACCTTGCTTGGAAGAAAAGAGTTCCAAGATAATTTGTAGGAAGAAGATGTTATCCCTCTGGAGTTTAGAAACATGTAAAAAGAATTAACAGAAAAAACTCCATTTGATGATAAAGACCATTGTGGTTGATCAGGTAGATTTGAAACACTATAAGTGTTTAACAGTTGCCTGAATGTTATTCTGTCTGCTTGAGAGGTAAAGGATATACTTCTTCTTAAAAGTGGATGCCAGTGCCACGAATTTCCCTGAAAGAGGCCCTGACTTCTAATAGATGAATTAGAAGTGTAAGAGAGGGAATATAATGATGGATATAAACTAGCAAGAGAGTTATTACCAATCCATTTATCTTTCCAAAATATGATATTATTCCCAGAGCCAAGAGACCAGACAGACAATGTGGTGGAAAAAATCTTCTTTTGTAGAGATAATACCGTTCCAGAATGAAGAATTTGATGAATTGTAACTTGTAGATTGAAGAATGGAGCCTCTGTTAATATAAAGCTGGTGAAGGAAAGAACCTACTAAAGAGTCTCTGTCTAAACTCTTCCATAACCATTTTGATAAAAGAGTTTGATTGAATGTGCTGATATCCTTGACACCCAAGCCTCCCTCTTTTTTGCTCATACATACCTTTTTCCAACTAACAAGACATTTTAACTTGTTAGTTTCAGATTTTCCAGTCCACAAGAAATTCTTTCTGATTCTGTCAATTTCATTTATCAACTATTTTGGCAACTTGAAAATAGGCATGAAATATAGAGGAATGGAAGTAATGGTAGAATTCAAGAGAACCAATCTCCCACCAAAAGATAGATAATTCCTTTTCCATGAAGCAAGTCTTTTATGAAGATTGTTTATAATCGGTTGCCAGTCAGTTTTTGAAAGTTTACCATATTTCAAAGGTAAACCAAGATACTTGATAGGAAGGTGATCTAGATTACAATTAAGGGAAGAGGCTAAAGCATATCCTCTTTGAAGATTTCTGCCAAAGTGAATCAATGATGATTTTAAAAAAATTTATTCCCAACCCTGAAACTTCCTCAAATATATAAAGAATGGTTTTTATAACAGATATATCTTTGAGGGAGATTTTAACAAATAGAAGGGTATCATCCGTAAATTGTAGACTCCTTATTTGATTTAAAGGTTCCTTAATGTCAAGGTTAGAAAGTAAACCCTCTTCTACATTGTTCATTATCATTTTGTTGAGGACATCCACTGAGATATTGAAGAGCATAGGTGATAAGGGATTACCTTGTTTAAGGCCTCTCTTACAATTGAAAAATTTTGTTGGCGAACCATTCATTAGCACTGCACAGCTTGAAGAAGAAATGATTTGAGAAATCCATGAACACCATTTTGGTCCAAAACCCCTTGCCTTCAGAAGATCAACAAGGAATGACCAGTCAACTGAATCAAAAGCTTTTGTGAAATCATTTTTTAGCATAGATACCTCTTTTTTCCCCTTAGAACAGTAATGTATAAATTCATTTGCCATGAGAAAAGAATCTAATGTTGATTTTCCCTTTTGGAAAGCAGACTGTGTTGGAGAGACCAGAACTGACATGTATGGGGATAGCCTATTTGCAAGAATTTTTGTGAAAATCTTAAACACGCAGTTGATCAAACTGATTGGCCTATAGTCCATCATTAGAGAGCTATCCTTTAGCTTTGGAATGAGAGTGATATAGATCTTATTAACCCTATGAAGAGAGGATGGATCGTGATGGAAGGAATTTAAAAGGGAAATAAGATCTTCTTTGATGACTTCCCAAAAGGATTGGTAGAAAATCATTGAAAACCCACCAGGTCCTGGAGCTTTATTAGGATTCTTGCTAAAAACCGCATTTTTTATTTCTGATTCCGTGAAATCAATTTCTAGGTCTGAAAGTTGAAGCTCTTGTTCAGGATATAGAGGGGACCAGTCTATTGATAAATGATTACATCTGGTCTAACCAAAAAGATTGTTGTAATATTCATAGAAAGCTTGCTTTATGTCCTGAATTTCAGATAAGTCCTTGCCTTGATGATGGATGGAAAATATATAATTGCTCTTCCTGTGAAAAGAGGCTGTTTTATGAAAGAACGAAGTGTTTGTATCACCCTCTTTTAACCATTGAATCCTTGACCTTTTATGCTAATAGGTTTCTTCTTCTTTAATGAGGGATGTATAAGAGGAAACAAGAGATTTTCTTTCAGATGTTTTAGATAAGGATAAAGATCTCATTTCTTCAGTAAAATCTATGGAGTTGATTTTTGATAGGATTTCAGATTGCCTACGAGGTATAGAGCCAAGAATGTTTTTTCTCCACCACTTAATTCTCCTCTTAAGGAGTTTTAGCTTCATAATGAAAATGTCAACAGGAGAACCAGGACATTTGAAAGAATGCCATGAATGAGTAATGAAAGGAATAAAATCCTTATTATGGAACCAACTTCTTTCAAATCTAAAAGTTGGTGTAATCATCTGCATACCCCCACTGTCTAGAATAATAGGAACATGATCGGATCCCAGAGATGGTAGAGAGTATTGTAAACATGAGGGGAACTTCCTTTCCCAATCAGCACATATAAAAAATCTATCCAATCTAGCCATTGAAGGATTCAAGCGTTTATTTGACCATGTGAAAGATCTTCCACAAAGTGGAAGGTCAATGAGAGATGACGATGAAACAAAATGTCTGAAAGAGTTAATGTCTCTTATATATCCATTATTACCATTTCGTTCATCAGAAGATAAAGTGGCATTAAAATCTCCACATAGAACCCATGGACCAAACATAATAGATCGAACTCTATTAAGTTCCCACCAACATACTTCTCTATCTTCCCTATCAGTAGGAGCATATACCGAAGAAAAAATGAATTTCCAGTTTGTTGCCTTATGAAGGATAGAAACAGATACAGAGAAAATACCCACATACGATTGTATAAGAGTAAAAGCATAAGACCATCCTACAAGAACTCCCCCTCTAGAGTCAATGAAGTCAAGAAAACACCAATTTTGGATCCTCTTACCACCTATTGATCTCAATTTTTTAGCAGATGGCTTAGAGAGTTTACTTTCCTGAATGCCGATGATATCAATAGCTGAACTAGCAATAAAATCTCCGACCAAGTGTCTTTTTAAAGGATCATTAAGACCCCTAATATTCCAAGATGATAGTTTCATAAAGATATATGTTTTATCCACACCCAAAAAACTAGCTGTTAACAACCAATTAATTGGTTTGTAAATTTTCCACAATTTCCTTTGCCTTTAATTTATCCAAAGATTTATCAGATAAATTAATACCACAATTGGTAGAAATTTGTTCAATAACTCCATTGTGTAAGGAATTTAAAGGTAAACCAACAGAAGAAGAGGATTGTTGATTTATACATTTCTTAGAAGATTTTGTCATCTTCTTCGCTGAGGAAGCCTGATTCAGAAAGCTCCTGTGCTTGTAACTAAAAACAGTCTTGCGCATAGAACGGGAAGCCGATGACGAAGAAACTCTTTTTGTAAAACCAGGCGGTATTGATGAAGAACATTGAACTGCTGGTGTCTGATTAGATTTTGGCGGGAAGGATGTAGATGAAGAAATTGAATTTGAGGATCCTGCTTTCCCTCCAAAATAAGATTCCCAAGTTGATTTTTCTATGTATAATAAGATTCCCAAGTTGATTTTTCTATGTATATTGACTTGCCTTTCCAATTTTGTTTGACACATTGAAAAGGAAAATCTAAGAGAGGTTGCGATATCGAATCTGAATCAGCAATAATGGCCTCTGCCGGATTTGGTGCCTGAGGATCAGCCTCTATAACAGGTGTGGAATTTTTCTGATTTGTTTCCTTAGAATTAGTTGATTTGCTGTCAAGCTCCTCTAATTCCGCTTCATTCAAATTTTTTCCCAGGTTCAGGAGAAATCTTCTCCTTATTCATAGCTGATGAACTGTGTTGATCTTGATCAGTCACTGGTAAATTCATGACCTTATCAGTCCCCTACAAATTGACTTGGTCAACCCATTTAGAATCCAAAACAATTTCTCCTTGCGCTTCCATCGACGTTAAATGATTGCCGATAAATTCTGAACCTAATTTCCCTGTTCCAATTGGAAACAACTCCAAAGAGACCTCCCTTGTAAAAGAATCCACCTGAGAAGTGTAAGAGCAGACAATTGTTTTGGGATGCATTCAGCATACTTAACTTTAACAAGAATACGAACATCCTGACCATTAAGCTTGTCATTTAGAGTATGTTCTTGCAACCTCTGACTAATTCACCAAAACTACTAACAATCTTCTCCAAAATATCAATGGACCAAAATTGAAAAGGCAGATTTTTAATTTTAATCCATTGATATAAAGCAGGGTGAGCAATTTTCATGCCTATATATACTTTCATTCCATGGTGCAAAACATCCTTTGAAAGCTTCAAAGTTCAGAATATTTTCATCTATTGCTTCTGATAACTGATAAAGTGAAGGAAATCAACCAAAAATCTGTTATTGAGAATAGGAATGACTTTACCACACCATCCCTGCCATTTGAATAACCAAGATAATTTAATCTTAACCAACTCTAGCGATGGGGATGTTGGAAATGGGTGTAGGCCCATACCTATCAGCGGCGAAATCA
>BQKN01062991.1:88013-106561 GCA_022839385.1 Asparagus kiusianus
TTCCGCAGAAGGGAAACTCAGAGCGTATCTGAGTTTATCCCCAACAGGGGATCCCTCAGAAATTGTAAGAAAACCAAAGCTGGCAAGAACTTCAGCATTGTTGCGAAGAGTTTCCGAATCAGAAAGGTCAACCTTCTTCTCCGGAGGTCGAAGGTGAGACTTACAATTTTTTACAATATGCCCTTCTTTATGACATGCAAAATAGATAAAAGCTCCCTTTGGACAGAACTTGACTGAATGTCGATTATCACCGCAATTGAAGCAACGACGAGATTGTTTTGGATCCATATAATTAGCAGGAAAGGGATAACGAAGGAGCTTACTGTTCATGTTTCTTCCTTTCTTCTTGTAAAGAGACAGTCGTCCACCCTTGCTCTGAGATCTCTTTTGGTTTTGAAAAAACTGAACTTTTTTGCATAAACCCAACGGAAGGAAAAGTTGGTGGTTCTTTTGTGTTTTGACGGTTATCAAAGAGATCAACGAAAAGACGTGGAAAAGGGTTGGGACGTGGTTGATGCAAGGGAAAAGCAGCAGAAGCATTTGATAAACCCAAGGCAGGATTTTTAAAAATTTTAACATAACCTTTATTTTCGTCATGGAACACCTGGCGACGTGGGGAAGAGGCGAGGATGCCTCTCTGAGATGGATGACATACCTGAGGATCATTCATATTTGTGGTTAGCTCGATCTCTCTCTCCTTGGTCTTCGTGTATGCTCCTGTCGCTGCCGCCATGTGTTTGGAATAGATTTTAGCAGTATTGTAGTGCGCGTATTATAAAGAAAGGTATTATTATTGTAATTTTAGTGAATTTCAAAAATTTTGAGGGTTTAGTATAAAAAAACCAAACTTGTTGGCGATTTAGTAAATTTAACCTTTTAAAAATTAGGGACATATACATGATAAATTTCTTAGATGTAATGTTAATATTAAACGACTAATCTCTTTTTTATATGTAAAGAAAAAGAGAATCAAAATATGATTATTAGAATTTATTAATTACAGTTGGCTGCAAGTTGATTAGAATTGCTAAATATTTGATTACGATTAGAATTTGTTAATTATAGAATGACTTAATTTGGTGAGAATTCTTAGGTGAATATAATATTAGGTGTCCACGTATCATTTTTCTAATCAGATGAGGTGTGTCTAATTGTTAATTTTTCAGCATGACACATGTCGGTTTTCTGTGCGTCTAAAAACACCACCAATTTCTTTATACAACATCACCAATTTCTCTATACAACAGGTGTTATGCCTGTTGTCACACGGTAGGTTTGATTCATTTGGCTTAGCACTAAACCTCTAATATCCTTGAACTCTAACAAAACCCCTAATAAATTTTGGCATAAGATTTCTAAAGTTAACATTGTTAGTTCATGCATGTACAAATGACCAAAATAACTCCAATATATTTTGGCAAAAGAACCCAACAAATTTTAAATTTTGTCACTTGGCTCCTAATAACTTAAGGCAGAAGCCCCACAATAAGTTTTAGTTTTAGTAATTTCAAAAAAGATAATATATTTAGGAGTAATGCTTTAAATTTTGGGATAGTTGGGTACTTCATGTAATTAGGAATGTAATTAATTATGGTTAATTAATAAAGAGTATATTATTCATTATTAAAATTAGAAATTAATTTACAAAAGATTGTAGGCGTCAAAAATTGCATATAGGTTCCCGCGCACAGCTCAAAATAAATAGAAGGCGATGAATGCCATTATCTAAGTCAAACGGGATTATCCGTGCCGTAAAAGAGCTAACGAGTGTAGAAGCAAATCAATAAAGCATACGAGTCAACGAAACGGCGAAATATGCAAAACAGCGGAACAAGACCAAACCGGAATGTCCGGAGAAGCCTCTGGCAGCCGAGTCGCAACAAAACGAGTCGACCAAGCTAGGTGGCTCGGCCAAGACCGAGCCACCTTTAAGTGGCCCAAGGTCGAGCCATCATAGGGTGGTTCGCACAGTGCCAAGCCACCATAGGATGACTCGCGCCCAGAAATGTTGAAAACATGTATTTCAATGTTTTTTCTCGGGATTTGTTCGTTCTAGAGCCTCCCAACTACTTGGATATCATTCCTAAACATGGTTAGACTGCTATTAACTGAATATGAGGCTAAATCACTTGTTCTTATCCAAAAACATCGCAACTGAAGCCTATAAATACAAGTCTAGGGTCCTATATGCCAGGGATCTGAAATTTAGGCGAGGTGTTGTCACTGTGAAGAGTGAACCGCGAATTTCAGAGGAGGGCTAGCAGATCTTGACGAACTCCAGCATAAAGAGGGAACTATTTCGAAGGATCTGAGACCCATTTCATCATTCCTTGATATCAGAATTTGTTTTGATCTCGAGAAGAGTAGTAATCTCACTTTGTTGAGATTATTTACTTCTGGGATTGTTTCCTTTGTGAAGCAAGAGCGTTGAAATTTTATTCTGTCAAACGGATCTGATCCACGGCGGTCTACGGACTAACGCGTTCCCGGCATAGGCAAAGATCCCATATAAGCAGGGTGATAAACCACCTTTGTGTGTGTTTGAAGAGAATTATAATTCTTGTTTTATTTGTGTAAGCGAGTAATCTTATAAAAAGATTAACTCTTTTGAATTCATTGTAATCAATAAACGTGTAATTGATTCAACAAATAAACTAACTTTCGACGCAAACATAGACTTGAGTTGGCTGGTTGAGTGGGGAAAGATAATATTAAATAGGAGTATTTAAGTTTTAAGATAGTAGGTTTTTTATGTATTAGGGATATAAGATATCTGAAATTTAAACTTTTGAAGAAAGAATTTTTTTCCAGATAACATAGCTTGGAATCTAACCATTCAGGTCATTCGCGCTGGTTTTTTAGAAATAAATTTAATCAGAAATGGACGTGTTTTTAGAATACCCATGCCTTCCTAAAATATCTTTAAAATCAATTAGAATTTTAAATTTCAAATTAATAAAAAGAACAGTGCCTACTCATAAATCTCAACTAACTGCAATGTGACGACTTTGGATAAACTAGTGACTGCCATGTGGCCACTTTGGATAAACTACCAAATTTTATAATTTCCCATTATATGTAATTCTTTAATAATCTATATCTATCTATATCTATACTATTATAAAATGAGGATTTAGATGTTAAAACTTTAATTTTTCTTTTTTACCTTATCAAAATTTGACAAATTCTAACTATGCTATTATCTCTAATTTATATTTTATTAAATAAATATAACCTCTTATTAATTATGCACCACTCACCTTCCTAAATAATTAAAATTATCAATAATATTAGAGCTATTAATTGTTTAAAAGTAATAAAATAAAATAATTATACATAATTATTAGTAGTAACCAATTAAATTATTATTATAATTAAATTATATAAATAACTAAAATAATAGTATAAATAAAATAATTTACTACTAAATACTATTAAGAATTAGACTATAATTCAATGAGAAATAAAATAAATAGAATAAATTTTGAATAGCATAAATAATATAATTGTTATATTAGTATCACAAAAATTATGAAGTACACTATTTATTTAGTATTATTTTATTAAATTAATTAAAAAATAATTTACTAATATTTTTAAAGTATTTTCTCAAAGATTATTACATGATACTAAATAATCTATACTTGGTAATGATTGAAAACTAACCCTTTTAAAAAAATATATTTAATATTAATAATAGTACTATAATTGTTAATGTTAGTATAATAAAAAAACATACTAAATTTTTTAATACCATAATTAAAAATTTTAAATTACATAAATATTTTATAGTATATAGACAGTATAATTAATTATAATAATATTACTCGAACTTATAATTATAATAATAAATAAGAAAAGTTAGAATAAACCCATGAACTTTTAGCATTTTATAGTAAATAGACCTTATGAACTTTCGAAATCATATTAAACACCTAATAACTTTTTGAAGAAAACCCCCAATATCTTTTAGATAAATTACACCAAACCCCAATAAGTTTTGTATAAAGCTCACGATATCTTTTAGATAAATTACATCAAACCCTCCAACAACTTTCAAAATGCCTTTCTATGCCATTTTATGGTTCCAATTTTTAAGAGTTATCTACAAAATTTAGAGAGTTATTGGGGGTCTTCTTTGAAACAGAAAAGTCATTAGGGTTTAGCATAATTTTAAAAGTTCACATAGGTCGAGAGTTCATCTAGGTTTAGCGTAATTTATCATATTAAATAATTATAATGGGAAGTAATAATTGCAATATGTTGCAAGTATAAAGTTTAACTATTTAGAAAACATTAAGAAAAAGCTAGCAAGATTAATGCAGCTTAGTTAATTTAGAGTTAAATTAATAACTTTCAAGTTGGATATACATACTTAAGATAATTGATAGAATTAGTAGTTTTATTTAAGAATAATTTTAAATTTGGGGACTTATCTTAAAAAAGGTTAACACTGGGCGATCATTATAAGAAAAACATTCAATTATAATAACTACACAATAATAATTAATTCATAGAATTTTATTTATTAACACATATATAGTTTTACTATTCAATAAAAAAATTCAAAACTTAAAGCATGTACATTCACGTGCAAAACACGTGCATTATACTCGTATAGAATAAAAGGACACATGATTATTTTCTAGTATGACACTTATCGATTTTGTGTGGCCAACTAATTATTCATAGAGGAATATATGAAGAAGGGATACCATTTTAAGTAGACTAGTGTAATGCACGTGCTTTGCACGTAAATGTACATGTTTTAAGTTTTGAATTTTTATTGAATAGTAAAAGTATGTGTTAATAAATAAAATTGTATAATAATATTGCTTTAAAAAATATGATTTAATTATCATTGTGTAGTTATTATAATTGAATATTTTTCTTCTAATAATCGCCTAGTGTTAATCTTTTTCTAAATAAGTCCCCAAATCTAAAATTGTTCTTAAACAAAATTGTCAATTCTATAAAGTTCTCATAAATATGTCACTCTGACTTGAAAGTTTTTAACTTAACTTTAGATTAACTAAGCTGTATTAATTTTGCTAGCTTTTTCCTGATGTTCTCTAGATAGTTATACTTGATACATGCAATATATTTGCAATAGTTAGTTTCATTATAGCTATTCAATAGGGTAAATTATACTAAACATTATGAACTTTCAGCCCATATGAACTTTTAAAATTACACAAAACTCCTAATGGCTTTTCTGCTTCAAATAAGACCCCTAATAACTTTCTGAATTTTGTTAATAACCCCTATAACTTAGAACTAGAAAATGACATAAAAAGGCATTTTGAAAATTATTGGGGGATTGATGTAATAATTTATCTAAATGACATTGGAGGCTTTCTACAAAAGTTATTACGGGTTTAATGTGATTTTAAAAGCTCGTAGGTTCTATTTACTACAAAATGGTGAAAGTACATGGGGGTGGGTTACTATAATTTACCTTATTTAATATTAAAATTTTACCATAAATATTTTATAAATCTTTATTATACTATCATTAACAATTAATAGTATTATTATTAATATTAAATAAAATTTTTTTGTAAAAATGTTAGTTTTAAATCATTACCAAGTATAGATTATTCACTATCATCTAGTAATCCTTAAGAAAATACTCTAAAAATAATATTAAAAACTATTTATTTAATAGTATAATACTAAATTAATAGTAAATAAACAGTGTAATTTATAATTTATGTGATACTATTAAAATAATTATACTATTTATAGGATTCAAAATTTATTCTATTTATTTTATTGCTCATTGAATTATAGTATATTTCTTAATAGTGTTTAGTAATATATTATTCTATTTATACTATTATTTTAATTAGTTTATTATAATTCATAAATAAACATTATAATAATTTAATTGGTTATTACTAATAATTGTATATACTTATTTTATAAATTATTTTATTCTAATATTTTTAAATAATTTATAGTTGTAATATTATAGATAATTATAATTATTTAGGAAGGTGAGGAGATGCATAATTAACAAGAGGTTACATTTAATAAAAGATTAAATAGAGATAATAACATAGTTAGAATTTCTCAAAATTTGAGAGGGTAAAAAGGAAAATTTAAAATTTTAACACCCTAATTATTTTGTTATAGTAGTATAAATATAAATATAGATTTTGTATGCACTTTTGTATAACGCGTCCATACATTAGCAAATTGTACACTGACCGATATAAAAAGAAAAGAAAAGACGAATTATACACAGGCTGGGATACAAAATGTGGTGGAACCCAAATGTTACGCAAGCGAAACGGGTATGGGGCCCACTACAAAGGAGCCCAAAACCACACTCCAAGCAATATGCGGGAGACTCATTCCCACATTAGGAGAAGCAACACCCCCACTTCTCTCCTCTCCTTCTCTACTTTCACGGCCTCCTGCAAAACCCTAACCCTAGCTTCTCACTGATATCTAGGCTCTTCCGTTCTCAAATTCAATTGCAACAGGAGGATTGTACAGAGAGAGAGGGAGGGAGATAATGGAGAACCCTAAGAAGTCTCGACTCCGGCTCCGCCTCAGAGTGACGGCGAAGAAGCGCGGGAAGGATCCGAGCACGTCCACATCAGGATCAAATCGAAAGGTCCATCGTGAGTGTTTCAATTCAGTGAAGAAGCTGCAGAGGCGAGAGATCGGGGGGTTCAATAGGATGGCACGAGGGTTGTCGTCGTCGAATGCGATCGAGAAGTTTCGCAATTTCCAGCTCCAGGTTAGTGGTTGATAGCTTGATCGTTGGTTTTGAGTTGGTTAGGGTGTTGAAAGTTTTTGTTTTGATGGGGGGAATTGGCTGTTAATTGGGTGATTAGGGTTTTGGTTGCCGGTTAGGGTTTGACATTTCTGGTTTTTTATGTAGAATTGGTTTGTAATTTGGAAGATTAGGTGGCTTCCCAATGTGAGGCTCCTTTGTACCAATGTTCTCAACCTACATAATTTTACTGATCTGATCAACTTCTAAGCTCCATATACTTGCACTCAATATGTGTTCATTAAATTGAATTCTAGTCGGAAACCTTCTAGGTTTTCTGGCCGTGGTTTAAGGTGAGGTCATGGTCAATGATTGTGAACTTGCTGTTGATATTAGCACCGCCCCCCCCCCCCCCCCCCCCCCTTTCTTTAGATAGTTTTCCGCAGACGCTTTATTGTAAATCATGATTGTCTTCATTGATAGGGGGTCTTAGTAGTCATGCCTTAGGGTGCAATTTGCCATGGAGGTTAAAATTTCTACCCTGTGCATAAGAACGGCGTTTTGGTTGGTTTTGGAATGAAAGATATAGGAACTTAATGCAGGTGATCTTGATTCATGGTGCTCTACTACAAGGGTTTGTACATGAACCTGGAAATCTGTTCTGAGATTTTAACTTGGGTATCTGGTCACCTCAATTATCTCTACCTGCCCTTTCGATAATTACTATTTCAATTTGAATACCTATTTCTGCTGTTAGAGTTCTGAAATTTCCCTACTTTGATATCATTCATATTACTTCATATTCTCATTGTGCATTACACAATGTGTCACGACCACCAAGGTTATGTCTTTTTGCTGCCCTCAAATCTGCGCTGTTTATGCCCAGAGGGGGAAAAATGTGTGGATCTGTTATTATCTTGTTGAATTTGTGCTTTTGGTTAAGTTTTCTGATATATGAAATTATTTGCAATCAGTAATCATCATCTAGTGTCTTTATCCTACTATATGAAGCATGTAACCAGCCCCCATATGTAAACTACGTGATCTGCTATGGTATGGCCTGAATCCCTGATGGCAATAATTCAATATTTGTTTAATGGCTTATAATACACAAGTTTCATGTTTTTTTTTGGTGCCATGCAGGAGGAGTTTGATACATACGACCACAATGTTCACTGGTTTCTGAAATTACAGTTTCTTAAGAAGCGATCTAAAATCATTGAGATTGTTGCAGCAAAGGATGTTATATTTGCTTTAGCTCAGTCCGGTCTCTGTGCAGCTTTTAGCCGAAGTAAGTCCTCTGCAGATCATCCTTTTAAAACTTTTGGTTAATTCTAATTGGCACCAATATTTGTTTTTTTAATGCTTTGACAGCAACAAACAGACGGATATGCGTCTTGAATATAAGCCCTGATGAAGTGATTAGAAGCCTTTTCTATAATAAGAACAATGATTCCCTCATAACAGTATCGGTTTATGCATCAGATCATTTCAGTTCTTTGAAATGCCGAACTACTCCTATAGAGTAAGAAGTTTTTTCTGATGCAGACAAACAATTTTACACAGATACTTTATCTTGTTTAATTTTATTGTAGATTTTCGGCATCCCGTCTTGCTTGATACAACATTATTAAACAACTAGAGCTTAAATTGGACAAATAAGCGAAAGAAGCAAGTATGGTTGTGCCAATATTGGGGACCTTGTACTTTATGTCCTCAGATAAAACTAGAAAAATATCATGTCTTCAGTTCTTTGTGGCCTTTTACTTATACTTTTTGAATCACAAGAAGCTTAGATCTTCAGTAGTTACTGTGTTTGCTGGAATCTGACAGGTATATCAGAAGGAACCAATTGGATGCTGGATTCCCTCTTTTTGAAACCGAGTCCCTTAGGTGGCCTGGTTTTGTTGAGTTTGATGATGTGAATGGCAAAGTACTGACTTATTCTGCCCAAGATGGGTAAGTTATATTCTTCTGGTTCTTCAATATTTTTTTGGTTATATAGCTTGAAGGGTCCATTGACTTTTACACATTTTGCAGCATTTACAAAGTTTTTGACCTAAAGAACTACTCATTTTTGTATTCAATATCGGATAAAGATGTGCAGGAGATCAAAATCAGGTTTGATTCTTTTCGGAGGAAGATTTATTCACTGCTGTTACGTAAATTGATCTCTGACTAGTAACTTTAATTGACAGTCCAGGAATCATGTTGCTGATATACATCAAAACTCCTGGTTATGTTCCGTTGAAAATACTCTCAATTGAAGATGGAACCGTATTAAAATCTTTCAATCATTTGTTACACCGAAACAAAAAGGTGGATTTCATCGAGCAGTTCAATGAAAAGCTCTTGGTCAAGCAAGAAAATGAGAATCTCCAAATTCTTGATGTACACAACCAAACCCTTCTCCTCATGTTTCCTTTGAGCACTTATTTTATCTAGTTTTGTCATTACCATAAATACATTTGGTACAAGTAGTGGATTATACTTTAATATGAGTGAGAGAATGTATAATGTATGTACATGATAATTATTATGAACATAGTTTTTATATAGGTTCTGACTAAATTTCATTTAATTTGTTTGTTTCTTACCGTGGCCCAAGGTTTTAAATATCGGTTATCGGGAATTTATCGGACGGCCAAAATTCTTATCGGATAGCGGAAATCGGGGATATATCGGGGATAAGTAGTATTTATCGGAGTAATATACTAGATGATGTATATATATAATATAATAACTAAAAAATGTAATCTAACCATGCTTAATAAAATATAAACATACCAAAATGTAAATCATCATGTTTAGAATCATTAACCAATTGTAAAAAGCAAAACTTGCATCTTGACCGCACGATGAAACCATTCGATTGCATAGCCTTACTTATCGGCCGATAATCCCGATAAAAAAACCTTACTTATCGGCCGATAAGTACCGATAACGCCGATAATTCCCCGATAACTTGCCAAAAACGATAACCGATTAAAAATCCAAGTTATCCTATCGGAGAGCTCCCAAATCCGATAACTCGGCCGATAATATCGATTATCGGTCGATATTTAAAACAGTGCCGTGGCCTAACGAAGTCCTTTAAAGGTTTTTACGTGTATATAATATTTTATGTGTATGTATATTTGATGTGTTTTTTTTGTTTTTGTTTCTAATAAAATAGTACCTGATTTTAATAAAAAGAATCTATAGAATAATTAGCTTTTGTCCATAGGAGCATAATATAAATAATCTTGTATAGTTACTAAGTATGCTTCTGAACTTATTCACTAAATTTCTAAACTTGCTTTTATTTGACCAGGTGAGAAATTCGGAGCTGACTGAAGTTTGTAGGACAGAGTTCATGACCCCTTCAGCATTCATCTTCCTTTACGAGAATCATCTCTTTTTAACATTTAGAAAAGGGACTGTTGCTGTTTGGAATTTTCGTGGAGAACTTGTCACCTCCTTTGAAGATCACTTGCTCTGGCATCCAGATTGTAATACCAACAATATTTACATCACAAGCGATCAGGATCTAATAATCTCATACTGTAAAGCTGAAGAAGGATATGAAGCTGAGGGAGAAGGTAACTTCTTGAAGTTCTTGTTCTGCATTATGTGGTAGTGGTTTAAATTAGTGGATTGGAGCCATCAAATTTTCAAAATTAACTTCACATTGTTGTCATCATCAGTACTCCCATTGAGATAATTCTAAATGAGGGCAGACTGAATGATTGGACAATCAAAATAGGTCAGAAACAAGGGAAGATTGAATGATTAGACAATTGCATAGACAATTGCATTCTGACGGGGGCATCAAATGAAGCCAACACCAAAGAGAATACCTCCCTGCATTCTGCTAATATTAATGTACAGTATGAAATATCCATGCTTCACTCATGCCATTCCAATTTCTTACATAGAAATGCTATCCTTCACATATGATTTTCATTTACATATACATTACATGTCCTGCATTTGTATGCATAATCTTTCTCTATAATTATTATGAGTCAACAAGATTCATTTCAGATCCCTAGGAATTTGATTTTACAAGAGTCTGAGAAGCTCTGTGAATAACTTTACGCCTTAACGTAAATAGCAGGGATTAGAAACAGGGCTTGATCATATACTATTAAACTGTAAATGCATCTTTAGGTTCCCGAGTGAAAAGTGTCACACCTTTCTATTATTATATTATGGTAGACAAACTGTACTTTGTGACCATTTTCTTTTTGGCTTTGGATCCTCTCCACTACCAAAAAAGTTATGGAGAGATCATTACTTTAATCACAACTGTTGATTTGTTTAGTGGGTTGTGAGTCATTTTAGATATAGCACTCACCAAAAGGTAGTGGAGAGACCTATTTAAGAAAAAATTGGGGATGGAAACAAACCAAACAATTAACAAATAGTTCGTCAATTGTTATAGTCTGACTACTCGGTTATTATTCAATTCAATAGTTCATTTAGCACTAAACGAATATATTTTACAATTCAATTGATAAACATATAGAATTCAAATAGATGTAAATTTGATTCAGTTGATTATTAAATATTTGTTTATATTTTACGTTTAGTAACATCAAGTTAATATACTACAAATTCTGTTATTTATTGGTTAAGGGGTAAAATTGAATGAAGGAAATAAGTTGGAGGGAAAATCGGCGATTGTAGTTATTTGGAGAATATATACTACATAATACATACTATGTGGAGGTTATATTTGGAAAAACACAATAGAGTGTATGAACCGATGACTTTACTATAGTTAAACACATATGTTAATTAAATGTAAAACGAAACCATGATCCTAAAACGAGCTCTGTGGAAAAAAAGAACAAAGAAACAAACTCCATCAAAAAGAAGTATTTAAATATTTTGCTTGAAAAAATATTAAAATTCATAATTAGCTTTCTAGTTTTCTACTATATACTTTGGAAAACTTTAAGCGCACCTGAAAAAAATTTAAAACGTACTACTAACCAAACTTGCATACCGAAACAAGCTACCCCCTAACAAATTCAAATTATTTAAGTGGTGAATTGCGAACCCGAATTCGTAGTGTGACTTGCTACGTCCCTCATATTGTGTAACTTTGCCACTTGGTACGGAATTCACATTTGAATTTGAACGCAGTAAAACCAGCGGAATTCGAATTTCGTTTCCATCCCCTGGAGAACACTACCTTTATTTTAGTTGTTGATTTGTTTAGTGGATCTTTTTTTTAATGGGGGTTTTGGAGGGTGGAGGGGTTTGTGGGATACGAATCCTTCAGTTTTTGGGGTTTGCCGTTCTATTTGTGCATACCATAATAATAGAGGAGTGAATTAAATTTAGAAACTGTCTTACTGTTTCAGCTGTGGGATCAATCAATATGAGCAACATATTGACGGGGAAATGCATTTCCAAGATATGCTCGAGTGATCCTACACTCCAGATCAATCCTCGACAGAGAGACAACACTGGGAGGTCTTCTATCCGAAGCAGTGTAAAAGAAGCTCTTGAGGATGTGACGGCACTCTTCTATGATGAAGATAGGAACGAAATCTACACTGGAAACAAGCAAGGCCTGATCCATGTGTGGTCTAACTAAGTCTACCTTCATGAAACATCTCTCTGGAGTTTTAAGTTATATATTGTAGCATAGATGGCAGCTCAACACCAAAGAAGGTTGTGTATGAGTCTTTTGCCGCGCAATGTCATGTAATCTGTGCTTCGCGTAGTTTATGTAATGTAATGTAATGTGTGCCATGCAATGTTAAGTGTCTACTTTTTGTTGCTTTCGAGGGACGTTATTATGTATTTTGTCCAATAATTAAAGCGCTTTTCCCGCAATCAGTATCAAATCCAGTTGCATTGCTGTATGAAATTACCTACAGTTTATAGAGCTATCTCGTAGAAACATTGCGTAATATTCCCTCGGTGTGCTTCTTCAATGTTATTCGATCGTGAGTACTCTGTGTGCTTCTTCAAGGTTATTCGATCATGATGGGCTAAGTATTTTACTTTTTATATTGCTTTTGCTAATTTAGGGCTGACGTATCCATCTAGAATGATTGAGGATTGATAATGTCTGTCAGTTAAATAAAAGAATTCGTATAAACTCAACATCTGATCACAAAGATCTAGCCCTAACAGTTTCCTTCTCTTCTTTTCTGTTTTTCTTTTTTTTTCAATCTGTTCTCATATTTTTGCTAGTGCTTGTTCTCGTTCCATAATTTAACCTATTATTAAGAAATATAGAAAAGGGTTAATCACAAACAGACCCTTTGTAGTATCACTCAACTACAAGGAGACCCTTGTAATTCTACCCGTTGCTTCATGATATTACACATGCACCTCATGGTATTACACGTGCACCAGAGAGTTCTACCTGTTGCTTCATGACATTAAACATGCACCAAAGATACCAACCGAATCTTGCACGAAGCCCAACACGAAACCCAGAGTCAAATAATCCAAGAGTTAAAACATTCTTTTGGTGCACAGATGACCATTTGATACTTTCTCATAACTCAGATGACCGATTGCATCAAACCTGGAGACGCCACCATTAAACGATAACTGCAAACTAAAGCTTCATACATGAAATTTTAAAGCAACAAAGGGCAACCACTGAAACTAACCAGCCAAAGTAAAACCACAGTGCCAAGTCTACTAAAATGGCGGAGTGAGCAACCACCCATCAAAACAACAAGTCAACTACCCAAAATCTTTAAACATCCAATTAACTGACTAAGACGAAAGAACAGCAATGACATCTGAGGCTCTCAAAGCAATGTACTCAGAACCATCTCCACTCTTGAATTCACTTCCAGCATACTTGGAATACAGCACCGTGCTTCCTGGGGTCAGACTCAACGGTTTCCTGTTGCCCTCCTCATCCAATGGGCCAGGCCCAACTGCGACTACCTGTTTTCATGAATTACGACGCCTCAAGACTAATTTCATAATATCATTGCTTTGCGCAGGAAGTTATATTACATAGAAAAACTATAATTTTACCGTTCCGATAGAAGGCTTTTCTTTGGCCGCATCAGTAAGTAGCAAGCCCCCTGCAGTTTTCTCCTCAGCTTGTGCAACCTGATGTTGGGAGACAAACTTAAAGTCTCTTGATCGCAAATTCATAAAGAAGCTGGATTGTTTCACAAGGATTAAATAGGAGGGCGAATTGTATCTATTGTCAAATTGAGCAAGTAAACCTTTGGTTTGGATCTAAATAATCAGAGCACTTATCGACAATCAAAATTGAATGCAGTGCTATTCATGGACTGTCCAGAACAGCAATGCATTGTAAGAGGGGTATGTGACATACACAGCATAAATACTTCTGAGATGCAGAGGTTGTTATAATTTACAGTCCACAGAAACTTATCTTTTCCTTTATCTTAGTTATATATAACTTTTCATCTGTATGTTGCTGGTTATCATCAAAGTGGACATGCACTGCAACCGGACACTGGCTATGCCAGATAATCAAATGTTGAGTAACACTCCTGGCAGAAAGCAAACATTTTTAGGCTTCCTCCATTCTACATCCTCCATTCGGTGAGAAATACTAAAACTTGAAGACCATGCATACCCGCTGCATCTTAAATCCTAAAGAATAATGATAACTACAGTTACTACACTACTCTTTTCTACTCTACTTCTACGCCACAAGAGAGAGAGAGAGAGAGAGAGAGAGAGAGAGAGAGAGATAAATGATGAATAGTTGTCTTCTTCTTTTGTTTTTTATTATTATTATTATTATTATTATTATTTTTTGTGGGGGGGGGCCCCCTGTCTTCTGTTATGGCTGCTTCAAAATAGGAAATGAAATTATAACGAAAATCTTCTTTTTAATATCTTTATTCATTCCTCTACTACGATTATAGTTGAGACCTACAAATATTAGCGTTTCTGTGCTGCCAAGATTAGGTTATGTAGTATTAGTTCAGAGCACCTACTCAGTTTATGACATCGGTTAAAATATTCCTAAAGTGAGCAAGCATTCCATACTATAAACATAAGAGTAATATTAAAAGATGGTTTCTTTTCGTTGCGGCGGGGTGAGGGGTGGTTGTGTGGGTGTGTAGTGGTGGTTCTTTTATGTGCAAACAATCCTTGTTTCATGTGCAAACAATCCTTGTTTCAGCAACTCAGCAAAGAACATCAACATGAGAAAATATATAGAATAAAATGTAAAACATGCTGAAAAGGCCAGAGGTGAACCTTGATTAGAACTCGATCATTAAGAGGCTTGAGGTCCTTGAAATCATCAGTATCAAGAATACCCACAATGTCATCCTCCTTCAACAAGAGATGGTTTGTTCCATTGAATTCCAACTCTGTTCCTGCATACTTGGAGTATACAATCTGCGCACCAGCCTACATTCATAAAGTTAAAGGAGGATGAGTTAAATAAAGGACAGTCTGGTATAAAGAACTTACAAAGTTGATACTATTGAAATAACAATTAAAATGAAAAGAGAGAGAATTTTAGGTATATGAAGAAAGTTTCCATTTCAAAAGGAAACCTAAAAATTTGATATTATAAGGGATTTCAATATCAATAGGGGTGAATACCCTAATATTTTTTTTAAAGATAAATACATCACAGTTTGAAGTGAAATTTTGGAGTATTTAAATGTGATGCAGAGGTATTTAAAAGCGATGAAAAATTGGGGTACTCATAAAGAGATGCAAAGAAAATACATGCTAGAAATGACAACATTTAGGTATAAGATATGATAAATATAGTTACACTTACACGAAGCCAAACCAGTTGACTTAATACCTGAATACTGATATCTACTTTGTTCTTGCCGACAGTTCTACCATCACCAATTTCAACAACTTCACCACTCTGTGGCTTTGTCTGAGCAGTTGTTGGCAGCAATATGCCTCCAGTTGTTTTCTCCTCAGAAGACTTGATCTTTACCAGCACCCTATCACCCAAGGGCTTAACAGAAGTATACTGAGACGATGGCCAGATTTAAAGGGTTAGCATATAAGTTCAGTGCAAAGCACATAGGCACACTCAAGGCAGTAAATTCAAAATGCATGTAACTTGAAATAGCCACAAGATAGTGAAGTAGAGGTATCATCCAATCATTTGTCAGTTACATAGAGTTTTTTTTTTTTTAAAGTTCAGACAAGCCTGATGCCAAGCATGCATTGCCACACTTACAGACTATATAACAAAATGCTTGCAATGAGAAAAAGAAAAAAAGGATACAAAATTTGATAGCATATTCAGAAGGTTGCGTACTAGTGTCCCAACCGCTCAGAAGCCAAAGTAAAACCAAGTGTCAGATGAAGAAAAACAGAGGAAAGAATGAAGTTTGAGTAAAATAATTGAGATAAATTATTTTTCCAGATTATCACTGCATTTCAAAACTCTGTTACAACCACAAGCTTGATATGCATTACAGAAAGTAGCAAGGTGCACACAACTCAACCTGGAAGAAAAATTTCTAGCATTTTTCTGTTACAAATGTTTTTAATTAGGCTTTGGTAATAAAACTTAAGAGTAGCTACAAAAAAAGAAAAAAATCGAGTAAAAATAATGTATAATATGATCTTAAATAGAACATACCGTATTAGAAAATGGTACAATGTAGCCATTAAAGTGGAGATTTTTGACATCAAAAAAAAAAAAAAAAGAAGAAGAAGAAGAAGAAAAAGATAAAGATAAAGGGGGAGAGAACTAATATAAAACTAACAGCTTACCAAATTCTAAAGGGTAAACCACAGAAACCCCCTATGATTTGCACGATCAACAGAAATCCCCCTAAGGTTTTTAAAGTGACATTTTTACTCCCATTTTCCAATTCATAGTCAAATAATCGCCAATGTTTAATATAGTCATCAACTTCCAAACTAACAAGAAAATAGCAACTCATTCGACCATCAGAACTCCACCCATGTGATAAAAAGATCAGAACTTTGTGCGCAAATAACTAAAAAATTGATACCTTAGGGGCGACAACGGTGGCAGCTTTAACAACGAGACCCCTAAAGCTTCTCCTATCGACTCCAACCCCTAAAGCTCCAATGGCGGGAGAAACCCTAAACGTCGGCAGCAAGACTCTGAGCCCATCGAAGGACGGCACGTTTTTCTTCATTGTCAATCCCAATCCAATTTGTTGCAACGCCGCCATTGATTACTACCTGAAATCAATCAAATTTGGTATGCTTTTGAGAATTTTTAGCAGAAACTGATGACAAATTGAGTAAAAGTAAGAAATGAGGGATTTGATGACTTACAAATTGGAGGCAAAGTTTGATTGAGGTTTTGAGAAATTGGATAAACCCTTCTGAGTGGGAGAAATGAGAAAAACCTAGCGCGCTTTATGGGATAGGACAGTTCTGATGCACTCTAGGAGGTGTTTATTTATCCGATACTAGCGCTTTAGTCGCAGTTGTCAGTTTGTTTGTATTTAGGGTATGAAGATAGTTAAGATTTTCAGGAGGGTTATTATAGTTTGAAGTCGTTCTGGTAAGGGTCTGTTCGTTTATTTCCTAAAAACCAAGAAATGGAAATGGAAAAAGTGAAAATCTCAAAAAGTACTATTTCCTCCATTTCCATCCCTAAAACTCACCCACAACATCTAATAAAATATTATTTTCATCCAACAACTCATCCACATCATCTAATAAAATATTATTTTCATCTAACCACTCATCCATCACATCTAATAAAATATTATTTTCATCTAACAACTCATCCATCATATCTAATAAAATATTATTTTCATCCAAACATCATTCAACTCATCTCTTCTCATCATTTCAAATCACTCATATCATCCAATAAAATATTATAACAATTCACCTCATCTCATTAACATTTTATTTCTTTGTTTTCATCCCAAAAAGTTATGAAAACACTTTTCTTAAGTGTGGGTCACACCACCCAATAATACAATGACAACTCATCTCATCTCATTTCATTTCTTATTTTTAAGAATGAACCAAACAAAAGAAAACAACAAACTACAGGAAATAGGTTTCTTATAATTCATTTCCTTATTTTTTTCGCCAACCAAACAACATCAAAACTAGTTTTCTTAAAAAATCACTCACATCATCCAATAATAATGTGACAACTCATCTCATCTCATCTCCATTTCTTTGATTTCCTTCTTTTTTTAGCCAACCAAACAATTCAAAAACCTATTTTTCTTAGAAATAGGTTTCATTTTCTTTGATTTCCCTCTTTTTTTAGGCAAACGAACAGACCCTAAATGGGTTGTGGAAAATTCTAGAACACCGTATCCAACACCCCCCACCCCCACCACCACCCCTAAAGGGGGCAAAAAACACCATGATAAGAGGTTAATTTGATGCTTGGTAAATGTATTTCTCACTTAATTGAATGTTTATATCTATATTTTAATTGTTTGGATAGTCAGTTATGTAATTTCTAATAAACTATGCGGGATTCTTGGTCACTTATAGAAATGAAAAATTGTAACATATTGCAAACTTGTATTGCATTACTTATATTACATTTGACATTTTATTCTTAAAAAATGAACTTGTGATTTATTTAGTAACTTCTTTGCTAAAAATGAATGAAAACATAAAAGGAAGTGTTAGAAGAGACCAGACATCCGACTGGTATTTACTTGACCGGTCATCTAGATATGAACATCCAATAGGACGTAAATATAGTGACCGTCAATTCAATTAGTTCCGTGAAGAGGTATGGGTGACCAGGACTTTGAATATTAATATGGACAACTATGAAACTACTAATTACAATCGTAAAGATGACGCTTGAGTCTAACTGAAGAGATTGGCGCAGGGCTCAGGTTCAGATTTTGAGGTTACAGGT
>BQKN01062991.1:111561-131910 GCA_022839385.1 Asparagus kiusianus
TTCTTTATCTTTCTCTGCAATTGTTTTTGGTTTCTCGAGGCACAACACTAACTCCACATTAGCACGCCATTTGAGTTTTTGCTAGATATTGGTTAGGTTAGGTCTAGGATTAAGGTCTAGAATATAGAAAAATTATTGACTATTAGGCCTATCGCAAGAAAATTAGTGACTATTAGACCTGGATCCAGAAAGGTTAGGAGGTTCCGATATGATTCCCACGGTCTTGGGTTTGATTCCGGACCGGGTTATCAGAAAAAAAATAGTGAGTATTGAGTTAGGTTATAAACAATGGAACTTTAATAATTAGCCTTTGTTATAACTCTAGCCCTCACCCAAAATCTTAATTCTACCGCTGGCCAGTATAGTTTACACCATACCTTGGAATGCCAGCAGCAAATAATAAAAAAAAGGTAATATACATTTTGGAATAGAGTTGTAATTCCTCGTTTTTGTCACGAGTAAACATAGACATGGATTTTTGCATCCATATGGGATATTTCATACTCGGAAATCAAGAAAATTGAGAAAATACTTGTTTTTTTTTCTTTTCTCTCTCCAGATTTTAAAGATTGGTACATAGCAAGCATGGTGCAATCATGATACAATAACTCTCCGAGCTCAATCTCGAACTATAACAGTGGCCAGACCCACTAAGATATTAACATCTGTGAAATACTTGCACAATTATAGGCTAAGACAAATAGCTTGAAACTGCACTGATCGCTTGAATGTTGACTTCTACTCGCCAAGTAAGTGAGTAATTATGAACTGAGTAAATGCCTCTCTCTGAATCCTTGATAACCATTCTTGATTTCATATGCCTTGGCTACTCATAGACATAAAATAACCTGTAAGTTTAACAGCGAAGTTAGAATCAAGTTGATTCATGTTCCATGGAAAAGGTAAATCAAATTTTTGATGTCAGAATAGGCAAAAACATACTTCATTGAAGAACCTGATCTTTGTCTAAAACAGAATATCAATGGCTTTGGCCGCTGTTTTGATTGCTCAGATGGGAATTCCTGAGAAATTGCGAGTGCATTGCTGGAGTACTGTAACCCTGGCAAAACCCCAGAAAAATAAACTAATTGTGCAACATCATTTTTGAAGTTCTATTTATATTTGTTTCTCGGTTTGCAGTAAACATTCATGGTCTACAAGTATATGTTTCTATTGTTTTACCGGGGTTAGCTGAGCAGTTCCAAGGAATGAATGCTGATGCAAATCAGAAGCTGGAGATTCCTACACGCATCCCATCTTTATATCAATTTCAAGAAGAGTTAAAAAATGGAATTTCCCTTAAAAAACTACTTATACATGCTTACTTGAGTAAATTGATTCATGCCATGAAAACCCTGTTGTTGAGCACAAGGCAATGGCAAGGGAACTTGCAAAGAAGTGGCAGTAGGAGACCTAAGATCATCATTTGCAACATCTCGGTTTTCCTCATTTCCGACCTTGGCCTCTTTTGTCCACCTCTTTAAGAAATACCTGATTGGCAACTCCTTGATGTTTCTAAAATCAAGTACTTTCAGCACATGACAACATTGTATTCCCACAAACTCAAACTTCTTACAGCTACAGATGGCAGAACAATCGGTTGAATCGAATCTAACAAAGTGCTCTTTAGGATTTTCTGTGACGGAAACTCTATATTCAGATATTGTCTCAACCTCCCCACAACTAAATAGCATGCAATCCATGAACATCTCAAACTCCTTTCTAAATATTTCAAATACCACAGGTGTATATAAGTTAGCAGCTTGTCTCAACATCTTGGAAGGAGGTATCCTAGGGAAGCTTTGGCTGGCATGGAAATCTGCTTGTAGTTCTGCATAACGATGCTCATCCACAACTCTTTCATAATGCTTAAAAAAGGACAAGAGATCCAGTTGTGGACTTAAATACTTTTTGAGTGTACTACTCAAGGTTTCGCCTTGTAATGTGGTTTTCATGTCAGCACAGAATATTTGGCGACCATATGGAAGAGCCCATTTATCCCGCTCATCAAAGATTTTACTCAACCACTCATTGTTTCTAAGATCATATTTTTCTATTAACGCTCTCCATGCCAACAAGAAATCTTCCTCTTCCTCATAATCATATATACATCTGCTGAAATCTTTTGCAAAAGTTTTTGAGCCTTGGAATACATGGTTAAGGTGCTTTGTAGCATTCTGATACACATGCCACACACACATACGCTGAGCTGTACCTGGCCATGCTAAAGCCAATGCACTACTCATTACGGGAGATTGGTCGGTCAAAATTGTCTTTGGTTGTTTCCCTCGCATTGCAATCTTGAAAGTCTCGAATATCCATTTGAAAGATTCCATAGACTCGTCATAAATCAATGTTGCACCGAAGATAACAGTCTGTTTGTGATGATTGACGCCGAGGAATAGTGCAAACGGTCTGCCATATCCATGTATTCTGAAAGTAGTGTCTAAGCAAACAACATCACCAAAAGATTTGAAGTCCCTCACAGATTTTGCATCTGCCCAAAAGATGTTAGTCATTTTATCGTCCTCATCAACTTGTACGGCGTAAAAGAAAGATGAGTTATTAAGTTGCATGCTCTGTAAGTATTTTAATATTGCCCCAGCATCACCCATTTGCATGGCCTTCATACGTTTAGTTCTTAGAAAATTTTGATAATCTACAGGAAGAAAATTGACATTTCGAAGGCCTCCAACTTGTCTTGCACTTGGCTCATTCTGAGATTTTGGGGTTGTTCCTGAATCATCTGAGAGATCTGGTTCAGAACCTTGAATCTCAGTTACTATCCTCTGTGATCTTAACATGTGAGTTGTTGATGGAGGTGCAGGCTGATGGTTATGATCTTGTATGAATTCTGTCACCCGGTATTTACCACTCGGAGTGATTTTGATCGTCATTCGTGCGGGGCAACCAATTCTTGTTTCTGGCCGTGGCCTCTTCACTTCCTTTGCTCCTTTCTTGTCCTTTCGAAACCCTTCCCTTGAGCAGACAAATGTCCTAGATCTAGTAATGTTTTCAGAAGATTTATCTGATGAACTTTTTCGTACACTGAAGCCTACAACACCAGCATATTTATTGTAGAATTCATATGCTTTATCTTCACTGTCGAATTCCATGTCAATTTCTGGCACTGCTTTTGCATTAGTGTCGTCTATAGGAACATCAGAATCGATCATTCTTCTCATTTTACCCTGTTTATTCAAATTCTAGAATGATCTGTTAGTTTAGAAAAGAAGTGGGGAAGAATTAGACAACTCCCAGCTTATCTTATCATGTACATCAAGTACGATAGTAGAGCTTTTCAGGTATTGAAAACGACAAGCAAGAACTTCCAAATTGAATATAAAATTATTAACTATAATGAAACAGAATGCATGACCAAAAACCTTGACACATAAAGTATATCAGTTATCGTTATCTAATTGGAAAATACACATCTGTGATACCTTTACGAATTACGAGTTAAATAGGGATTCAACCTCGAACTGAGGAAGAACATGGGTACATCACTTGTTGATGTTAGATTCTGGGCCCTTTTGATTAGTCCATGGAAAATAAATGGCCTAGAAAGTTTGGTGTCATGAAATAATTTGGCAAGACTCAACAAGTTGGAATTTGAGAAAAATCTGGTAAAATAGGAAATAATTTGGTTATAGTTAGGCACTACAATATAGATAGGAACAGACAGAACCAGAAATGTGTACGTGTTGGTGCAAGTATTTGTTGGTGATGGTTGTAGATTTTAGTAGTTGTATGATTTGGATTCTCTTTTTCGAGAAGTGAAAAAATGGCAATGAGAATGTGAATCTTACTTCTGTAAACGATTTGTATACTAAATGCGTATCTGTTTGGATTTTAAAATATTTGAAAATTATTTCTGAATTTTCAGAAAAAAATATTTGTCTTGTTTTCGACTAGTAGCAAAAGATAGTATGTGGTTTTACACGTGATACAGTGTAAGTTGCAGATTTTATCCTGGCCACTAAGAAATTTAGATTTTTGTAGTCTTAAGTCTTAACTAAAGATCCTAGAAGCAGATTTTGAAATGATCAGTTGCTTGCATAGTCCAGTACAGATATGTAATCCTTTCTTCTTGACCCTTGTATTTATTTTTCTTACTTAAAGAGGCCTTTACGGCAAATGGCTGTTAGCTTGAGCTATTGTCATCAATCTTTTAGTTGGTAACCGATCATTACAAGAGTATCTGCTAAGTAGCTGAGAATCAACCCTGCCGGAGGTTTACAAGCAATGAGGGAGATTGAGTTAAAAAAAAAAAAGGTTATTAAGCCATAAGCCATGAAGTAGGAGGGTGTATAAAATTCAAGGCAGCAGCAATATTTTTTCCATCACCAACATTCAGATAAAATACATCAGTGTCAGAGAACCAGAAAAATAAGAGAACGTGAATATGGTGGATTTTGCAGATCAGATCATATAACCAAATTATAACATCAAGAAAATTTGCGCATCGAAGGCATTAATAACTTGGAACATTTACATGCATAGTAATGAATCTACAAGAAACATGTTCAGGATTATTTTTTGACCACTTTGCCTCTTCCTTCTTTCTGTTTGTTGGGAAGAGGGTTCAGAATTAAGACATAATATATCACCTTTTCTTGAGTAAATGAGAAATTGCAATTGCACACAGATTATAACAGGAGAAGTGAGAATGTCACTGCCCAACTTAAAGTTGCTCCTGATATCCTATTCACGAAGTACAATTAATAATATGCACCCACAGACGATTTTTTAAAACTATAAGCAATAATTTTTATTTTAAATAGCACCTATCTATGGTATGATACATCTGTAGCATTACTAATGATTACATATGAAACCTACTAAAGCAAATCAAAGTTAAGGTACCCGTACCAAAGGCAGCCAGGTCAATGTTATCTAGTTCAGAGCAATATGATGAATTTCTGAAAATGTTGCGCATATGGACCAAAGCTCATAAAGAATTTGGGTGAAACAAACCATTTTAACAGCATAAAGCATAAATATTTTGCAAGTGTATTAATACAAGAAAAAAGATCACCTAATCCATAAGATAGGTGTTGCATAACTACCTTTGTCCATGCAATTCCACAGGCATTGCATAAAGTTCTCGGTCCCTCCGGGCCACGACGCATATGTGGCGTAGAGTTTGCACTGATACCACAACGAAGACATCTGAGCAAGTTGGAAAATGTTAGAAAAGAACACTAGCAGTGATCTTCAAAATTGAGCTATTAGGAAGCAAGCAAAAATAAACATACGTCTCTCAGTTCTGTGCAAGTTTGGGACGCAGTTTCAAAATATATTAGAATACTAGATTTGACAACAAGTTATTGCATTCTGAAAGGGCTTCATAATCTATGTTTTTTGAGGCCAATCTTTGCATCTGATAAATTTATTAAATCATACATAGTGTGCTTGAACAAAACTTCTACGAAAATCCTTTTTAATGACATTAGGAATAACTCTTCAGACCACTCAATCCAATCCAAACAGATCAACAATCTCCATTAACAATCTTCAGTTCCTACGAAACACATAGAAATCATCAAATTCTCTACAAATGTTCTTCACTCGTTATCGTGGAATCCTTAATCCAAGAACCGCTTTGCAAGCTCCACCAGTAAGCATCGTGTATCCATGTTCACACATGGAGTTCAACTCACATCGATACAAACTCTCATGACTAACTGTCATCCCCCAACCCCCCACCCCCCCCCCCCCCCAATACAAAGGGGAAAAAAGCAATAGACAGCTTCATAAACATGATGTCCTCTACATCAATTTATACTAAAGATTGATCAATCACAGTCAAAAGTCACAGAAGAACTAGTGAGATCTAACTGCAAAGTTTATTAAAGTATCACTTGTGAACTTTTTCTAGGTGATAATTCACAAAACATATCAAATGTAGGAATAGAAAAGAGAACGCTATGCAGCCACTGACAATCAAATTTCCAGCAACAAAACTGGATCAATTGTCGACAAAGAGCATATGCCATTATCTCCCTTCGTTACTAAGAATTTAATCTTATCCAGCGCATGAGGCACACGCAACTGGTGATAACCAATCATTCACCTACGTTTTATAATTTGTTTTTATTGAATACTATCATTTCATGTCTAAAGATCAAATGCATATGAGATGCATATGAGGACTAAGGAATACACCACTCAACATTGCTGTATGTAACACATGGCAGAACATGATGTAGAACTCTGCGCTGATCTGTTGTCATCTTGACAAATTAGTTATTTTTCTTGTAAGCACTACGATTGGTTACCTTTTTTTAATTCTCAAGAAAGGACTTCTTGTGCTTCTCTACTATGTACTTGAAACTTTCCAAGGAACTCATAGAATGAAGTTTACGCTGACTTGTGAGGTCTCTCATGCCACGTAAACAGTATGCTTATCATTGTATCTATTTGGATAATGCAATCGCAAATGTATTGCAGACCTGACACTTATTTTCGTAATTTAACAAGTTTCCTTGGGACGTGCCCTGCTTTTCCTTCTTTCCTTAGAGTCCTAGGGAAGTGATTAGTCATTAATCCCATCAATAAATTGTGCTTTCCCTTTCACCATAGGAGGTAAAAATTTGCATGCTACTTTAATAACATCAAATCATGGCTCTTTCATATAATCTAGGTTATTGTGCTCTTGATCAGATTGCATTTGTCTCCCGGAATTACACCAGAGTTAAGCCCTAACTCCTACTATTATCGAACATGCAAAGATGATAAAGAGCTAGTTCTAGAGATCAATGATATTCTTAGCATTTGTTTAAATTGTTTTTAAAATATAGTCCTGCTTTTGGATGAGAGCTTGGAATTCTAATTCAGTTCAACATTTGCCTATCAATTTCTATTGACATAATGCAAGATTTGCACCAAAGTTTTTGAGCCGCATATAATGCATCTTTCATTACGCTGTTGGTGCTCATCTACATAAAGTGTTTTACCTCATCCCCATACCTGGATCAAATTTAACCAGCACTCATTGATCCATCCTCATTGGGTGCATTATTTGTCCAGTTCGCCGAAATATTAGCAAGATAATATATTCCACTAGTGTTAAATCCCCTAAATTTATACCAATGTGGTTAACTCCTTGTCAGTTCAATTTCACACAGAATTCATACACTACCAATAACTGCTGTTTATTTCATTCAGACATACACATATAATAACCAACTCAAGTTCCATTCTTTCACACCAAAATGGAGTAAAATAATTCCAATACTCAAAATAAGTTAACTTCCTCTTAAAATGCAGCTAAAAAGTTACCTAAGTGGACCATCGAGCCCATCACCACCGTTGGTTTGCCGTACATCGTGATCCTGCTCTTGATCGTACTCCATTTGCTGATCTCTGCCGTTCATCGGATCCACGTGAGCTCCGTTTACAACCGTCTTTCGATCTCCATACAACTCTAGAATTGAGACCAGGATCAACAACCCTAGGGTTTGGGAAATGAAAAGAGTAAAGATTGGTAGAATTTGAATGGATACACCATGAGAAGCGTAGAAAATTAGGGCTAGGGTTTTAGTTTTTCGCCGCCGACGAGGGAAAGGGGGAAGGAGGTGAGCGGATCAGCTGAGAAGCCCTAGTTAGCAAAAACACGGTCAAGGGCTTGTCAGAGACTGACACGTACATGTTTAGGATTGCTAAGGGAATGATCGTCTCAGAGATTGACACGTGTTCCCGACTACTAAAATCCTCCTGCGTCATCCAACTGGGGTGATTTAGAAATGGGGGCAAAAGGGCTAGCAAATTGCAATTGTAAGCCGTGACAAGATTTAACATATTACAGCCATTAAAGTTGTAGCTGTTAAAATCTAAAAGATATTATGTTAAAATCTAAAAGACAAAATATATATGGACATTATTTTGTATGTGCATTATTAACTTGATGTTCTTTTATCTTCCATCATGTATCTATAAATTGTACGATGTATGAAAATGGAATAGATGAAGAAATATTACAATTTCTTTTCTTCTCTTGTCACTTGTCTCTTGTTTCATTTCTTTAGTATATTACAAAACGTTATCAGTACGAAAGCTCTAGCTAGCCGATTCGTAATCGTCCGTTGATAGTAAGAGATATTTCGGTGTACACATCTTACGAGGTAACAATACATAATACATTCAACATTTGTCTATTTACAAAGTTTCATGTTTTCGTTATCGATTGATCGATTATGCCTATGTAACAGTACAATTCCACGACTTATAAAATAAGACTTTATTTGTTTGGTAATTTCTTCTTTAATTGCTGACATAAGTCATAACACATCTATATTCGGACCTTTGAGGAGGCTATATGCAATTTATAGCCTACAAAAAAAAAAACGAGTAGTTTAAAATCAGACCAGCGTGTTCAAATAGTAATAGCAATCTATATTCGGACCAAAACTAACACATCTTTGTTCTAAATGAATGATCTTTGAACACCATTGAAGAAATTGAAGAAAATTATCACACTGATTCGCCAAAAAGATGAAGCTTCTACGCTCAATAACTCACATTCAGCCAAAACAACAAGCAAACACATCAATCAACCAAACACCAAAACCCTAGTTACAGGAGAAGATCCATACATATGTTTTATTCCTGATTATATAATATAATTTTCCATACTAGAAGTTAGTTCATCAATTTTATTGTCAAGATCACCAAAGGAGGACCAGACACTGTTATTCTTGGCCTTTTCCCATGTGCAGAAGACATTGTGAGATAACTAGCTAATGTTATCAGTGAACTGAATTTTAGCATGAGGTATGTTCCATATCAGCAATATTGAGCCCTTATATATTCATCAAATCACGGAATCTTGATGACTTAAACCCTAGTTACAAGAAACCTTTTTTTTTATTCCTGGTATTTTGTCCATATTAGTCATTCGAATTTATTCTAGAAAAATATATGATTTTACTTGTACACATGGGGAAATTATGCACATATGGTTTTTGCTTTCCTCCACAATAGACTTTTGAATTTCATAAATCAGCCCGAATGAATAAGAAAATTATTATATGGTTTGTTTCTTATGCCTTATGAGCTACCCGATGCATTATAATAAATCACAAGGTGGTAAATGTAAGTAAAAAAGAAAAGTTTTTGACTACTTGCATGTTGTACATGACTTTAGTCAATATTCCCCTGCATACCGTAACTCATTTAAGAAAGAAATTTTTTGAAGTTGAGTTTATTATTCTTTATTATGCACCTGTAGTACATAAATGCATTATGTTATAAAATTAGTTGGTATTAAACTTTCTTTTGATGCTTATTATAGCATTTTTTAAAAATGCTAGCATCACGAAGAACGGATTTGTACAACTTGATCAGTTGTTCTATGGTAGCAATTACCCAACTTGGGTCTTGATATTAAAATTTATCTGGTCTCTTGTCATTTATGCACAATTATATTTATGGGAGCCTCAGCCCAAAAAAAATGAACACCTTACTGGAAAAGATTTATGGCAATTCCAGAAGGATTGTTTTGACGAAGAAACAGATATAATCCTCCCTCAAGCACAATTGAAAAACTGAATCTAGAATTTTTTTTCAAATACATGACTAAATATGATTCAGCTCTGCACCATATTATCCAGCAGCTGAAACTCTGTAAGCAGAATATTACAGACAATGACAAAATTGATCGAAAAGTTCTCTTCCCCATTCCACGCAAATAATATTGTACTCCAGCAGCAGTACATGACCAAGAATTACAATTAGCATTCTGAATTGATATCTACATTAGTAGTCACAGAGAAGCACAACCAATTGATGATTAGAAATCACAATGTCAGACTAGTTGGCTTACGAGTTGTGTTTGTAGCACATGCTACAATTCAGAAAATTACTTATACGTGTGGACAAGGGGGAGCTATGAACATAGTAGGAGATCGTATCCTGTAGCCATTTTTTGATTTTAAATCCTCGATTGAATGCAGTTCAACAAGTAACCTTGTACTCTTACAATAGTACAACTAAAAATTATATTAAGCATTATGAACTAATCATTGCATTAGTAGTTGTTAAAAACACAACCAGCTGTTGTGCAAAATCATAATGCAAGTTTAATTGGTTCAGTCGTAGTGCCTGAAGCACATGTCATAAATCAAACTAATATTCATAAGCTTGGACGAGGGGGAGGTAGTGGATCTTATCGAGGTGGTCAAGGTAAACTATTTGGTTTTTCTATATTTGGATTATATGCATTTGTCAGACAATTTTAATTTATCTTGGGTTTGCTTTAAACTCTTGTGAACCTATATGGTTATTATTCATATGTGTATACTATAGAATTTGTCTGACCTAAAATATATCATGTTGTGATGAGTTTGAGATTTAGGGACCCAAATTCTTTTAAATTCTAGCATGAGCGATTGGGTCATCTTGGGCAAAATATGATTTGTTGGATCTTCTTAAATTAAATGGGGCATTCAAACCAAATCCGACCAACTGCATATCATAATTTTTCCCATTTATCTAATACGTGGTGAAGAAGCGAAACATTTTCCATCTGCGTATTCTTTATTTGCAGTCCATGTTTCTATATCACTACCATAGCATACTTCTATGGGACCTCGGTGAAGGTATATACATTATTTATGAAACTTCGTCAATAATTTAGTACCCATGACCCATTTTAGGGGTTCAATTTATAATTTGGTACGCTGACTGTATTTTTTATTGAAGATCAATTCTCGATATTAGAGGGAGATTAGTGTCCAAAATACAAAATAATGTTAAGAAATTCCATTGATGAAAAAGATCTTCAATATTTATATCCACGTACTAGTCAAACTGAACCAAAAGTTCACATGATAATCTGCTAAGAAAAGAGTGACTAAGCCCTATATTCATGTTGAGTAAATCATTGATGATTTGGTACGCCAGAAGCGTACTGTGCCAGAAGCGTACTGCGCCAGAAGCGTACTGCACCAGAAACATAGGAAACTTGTTAATGAAAAAAATAAAAGTCTGCGGCACACCAAATCTAATATAGAAAGACATTCACTCCCATAACCTCCGGAAGAGACTTGTCCTGAAGAAAAAATCTCTAGTAAATTACACGTGCACTTGATAATCATAATATTGGAGATGCGGAATGACCAAATCCAATTGTTAAGGAAAATGACGAGGATTTGGTTAACATAAAATAAGAATTAAAGTGGCCACAAATTTGTGAAAAAGAAGAAATATATAATAGAAATATAGAAGTTGTCGACAACATAGTTGCCTCTACAGTTGCTCTTACTATCTCTGAAAATAATCTGGATCCAGAATCTAAGTCGATAGCAGAGTGCTTGAAGCACTCGGACTAAGTGAGAAGGAAAAGTGGCAATTGAGGCTGAGCTAAACTCGCTAAAGTATTTTGAACCTGTAGTCCATATATCCTTGCAAGATATAAATGGGTCTTCGTAAGAAAAATAAATGAGAATTGTAAGATGGTGAGATATTAAGCGAGATTCATAGCTCAATGGGTTCACGCAAAGATCCGGCATCGATTTAGATATAAAATATTCTCCTATTAATGATTGTATTATGTTCCGCAAGTTAATACCTATGGCAGAAACTATGAATTTATATATGAAATATATGTACGTCATAACCATATTTTTATATGTGTTATTAAAAGCTAATATTTTTATATGAAAGTCCCTGATGGACTTAAAAATCCTGAATTGAGAGAAAACGAAAACCGCAACATGTATAGCATTAAATTGCAAAGGTCGTTATACGACTTGAAACAGTCGGGTAGAATATGGTATAACCGACCGAGTGAGTTCCTCCTGAAGAGGAGATATGCAAATAATGATGTATGCCCTTGTGTGTTTATAAAGAAATTCGAAAATGGCTTCTGTATTATCTCAGTCTATATCGATGATATAAATGTTGTTGGAACGCACAATGAGCTTACAGAAGCTAGCTCATGCCTAAAGACGGAGTTTAAAACGAAAAAAACTTAGGAAAAGCCAAGTATTGTCTCAACCTGCAGATCGAGCATGTTCCTAAAGAAATATTGGCATACCAGTCAACCTACCTGAAGAAGGTCATGGAGAGATTTTAAATGAATAAATCTCATGAACTTAGCACACCAATGGTTGTTAAATCCCTTGAAGTAGATAAAGACTCATACAAACCTAAAGAAGATAACGAGGATATTTTAGGACCCGAAGTCCCGTATTTGAGCACGCTATTGAAGCATTTATTTATCTTACAAATTGCACCATGCCTGATATTGCATTTGTGTTACAGTTGCTAGCAAGAATTAGTGCATCTCCTAAAAGGAGATATTGAAATAATGTTAAATATATCCTCTGGTATCTTCAAGAGATTTTTGTTTATTCTATATAAGAAATCGAAATATGACATTGGTGGGCTATTCTGATGTTGGTTATATGACTGATCCCCATATTACCAAATCTCTGACTGGTTATATTTTTTTTGCAATGGTACTGTTATTTCTTAAAGGTATATTAAGCAGGCAATGTTTACTAGTTAAAACCACTTAGAGATTGTTGCTCCATATGTGCCCCATGCGAACGTGTAAGGTTCAAATCGCCGATAAAACATTCGATGATCGTGTGACATATTAAACGAGGATATTACCCCCGCTGTCTTTTTCGAAGGACAATGTAACTTGTGTTGCATAAATGAGATGTGGAAAATTTTTATCCACTTGTGCTTGAAAATAACAATAAAATTAACATAGATAAGTTGGCTCTAAGTAGTGACAATCTAGACGACTTGATCACCAAATCCCTTAATACATCAACTTTTAATTTTATGGTATCGTGCTTGGCCACCACGGTATGCATAGATTTGAATGTTTGTTGTCTTGAGGGGGAGTGAATTATTTTTCAGAATAATCCTGAAGATCAAACCCCGAAAGCGGTGGCTGTACTCTTTTTTCCTTAGTTAAGTTTTTGTCCCAATGAGTTTTCTTAGCCAAAGGTTTTTAACGAGGCAGCTAATGCAACACAAGTTTGGATCCCGAAGATCTATAGCTGTACTCTTTTTTCCTTTGCTAAGTTTTTATCCTACATGATTTTTCTTAGCGAAAGATTTTTAACGAGACAACTGATGTAACAGAAATAATGTATATATATCATGTACTCTTTTCCTCGACTAGTTTTTCCCATTGGGTTTTTTCTAGCGAGGTTTTTAACGAGGCATTGACATCTCGAAGTAATGTCTAAGGGGGAGTGTTGAAATCTAAAAGACATTTTGTTAAAATCTAAAAGACAAAATGTATGTGGACATTACTTTGTATGTGGACTATTACCTTGATGTCCTTTTATCTTCCATCATGTATTTATAAATTGTACGATGTATGAAAATAGAATAGATGAAGAAATATTACAATTTCTCTTCTTCTCTTGTCTCTTGTCTCTTGTCTCTTGTTTCATTTCTTTAGTATATTACAACAGTAGCCAAATTATCTATTATTACATTACAAAATTGGTGTTCTTTTATTTTATTTTCTGGATACTGGAGAGGGAAATTGGTGTTTTGTAGTCAACGAAATGATGTATTATGACTAGAGGTAAAATATAATCCATAATCCAAATAGATGAAGCTGCTCTCACTTTAAGTATGTATACTTTTCTAGTTTATACTAGGTGCGATTAATCGAAATTACTTGTGTTACAGCTAGAACTTGATTCTCCTTTGTAATCAAAATTTAGCATTTAACATATAACTATAATTTAGAAAAAAATATGTTATGAAGGAACTCCATAAATGAACAAAATCGATCAATTCACAAGTATAAAAATATATTGAAAAAAGAAAATGCAAATAATTAAATGGTAACCTTCACTATAATCCAAGATAAAAACTCTAAAAATTTATCTTTAGGATTTACTGTTGGGTCAATTCTAACACGAGATCACATGAATTTAGATCATGTCATTCGAGACATACATAACATAACCAAGTATTACTAGTTTGTATTATTCAAACTACAAAGAAATGAAAATATTGTGGGTCTTATGTCTCTTATTAAACTTCGATTACTTTGCTAGATCACTTCCCTCCACGTAGGAATTAAACTAAAATATGCAAAATAAAAAAGTCTAACATGAGTTTGGCAAGCATCAATTATGCAACATAGATCTACTTTAGAAAAATACAAAGTGCACTTGGGTTCATAACATCAAATGTGCCCAAATAAATGTTAATAATTGAATAATTAGATTTCGAGATTTTTACATAAGATATAAATATTAACATCATTTAGATGCACATTTAATTCCATGACCAGTGAACTCTTTCCCATCTACTCTGCTTACAGCCCTAAATGCTCCCACCCTCCCATGTGAAAGCATGCCCTGCAAAAAATCAACTGAGCCCCAGCCTCCATAATGAAAGCAATCAAAATACCCGAACACAGTAACATCCATGCATGTGACACTTAACTCCTTGATATTGAAGTGAATTAAATGCATGTTTGCTACTTGCCACCCACCCTATAATAAATTTGTACCAAACTCTAATAAAACACTTCTTGCATTATGGATACTAAACAAGAGAATTTCAAAATTTGATGATACTACACAACCAAGAATTCATTTGAATTCTTATTTCCAAACATGTTAAATAACACAATGTATGAATAATCTTAACCTTTTTAGGACATTTTTTGTATTCAAAGTTTAATTTAAGTGTTAAACGAAATCATTATTTCTATGCATACAATTCAAAGTTCCAAAAATCATGGTTCTAATAACTCCTCTGTATCACAATTTGGGAAACTATTTCGGTTCTCGAACACAGCTATCTTTCATATGTTTTTGTATTGATCATCAAACCACATGAAACCATGATTTCATTAACTAAAACCAGATTCCCGGAAGAACACAATAAATCACTATCATTTTCTCAACATTAATTGCTACCGTATTAAATTCGGATGTCATGTTCTTATTCCACAGTATTGATTGTTTGAGTGACATGTTGCCTACATGATACACATCCAAGTCATAAAACTATGATCGATCTAAAATGCTAATGATATATATATGTAGATTGTGACAATCAATATATGTATTATATCGACAACACTGGACCAGGACGTTACGTATAAGAAGATACCATCACTATGAACCTAAGTGTAACAATAGGAAATCATAAATTAGATAATACATCTAGTACGGTATTCGAGAATCCACTCGAACCCTTGAACAGCCAGCCAACACAAACAAAGTCCAAAACAAACAGTAACACCTTACTTAACCCTGTCACGTAAGCCGACAACACAAAAACACATAACCTCAATAAGACTAGAGCTGAACCGGGTACCGATCAACACAATCAGCCCAAGGACTCTTCGCGGGCTTTCGAACCCTCTTCATCGCGCGCCAAACCGCGCTGTTGCACTTGAACCCCGACCCAAACGCGAGCTGCCAAATTTTATCCCCGCGCCTAACTCTCCCCTTGGCCTCCAGATACGCGAGCTCGTACCAGATGCTGCTGCTCGACGTGTTACCGAAGCGATGAAGCACAGCACGGGACGCCTCCAAGTTGCCTTCAGTGAGTTCTAAGTTCTTCTGGAGCTCGTCGAGGACGACTCTGCTGGCGGCGTGGATGCAGAAGTGGTTGAATGCGAGCTTGTAGTCGGGGATGTAGGGCTTGGTTGAGGCTGAGGTTGCGGTGGTGGATTTGGGGGTTTTGTTGGAGCCGAAGAGGTTGCGGTAGATGAGGGTTGCGAAGAAGAGGAGTTGCTCGGAGAAAGGGAGGACGAGGGGGCCGAGGGTGGTGATGTTGGCTTTCAGGGCGTGGCCGCCGACTTCCATTAGGTCCCGGCTGATTGACAGGCCTTTGATCCTCTGGTCGTCTTCTTGTTGGTACACGCACCTGGGAGATAAACACACAGATTGCTGAGTTTCCGCAAATTGCAAGTGGCTATTAGTGTAATTTTAGTCGTGATGAAAATCCATTTTCGATCTTCCAAATATGAAAACGTTAGCTCCGATTGGAGTTGAATCAATATATATAAGAGTATACTTATTTATTTATGGATCTAGATAATCTGTCCAAATTTGCAAGCTAGGCATAATAATTACAAAATTTTGTAAAAATGAGGCCTAACATATTACTTTTGATGATGTACGAAGAAATTGAAAGTGCGAAGGCATATGCAAACCTGAAGCTCCTATCGTCACCACCCTTGTGAGTCCTGACAATGTGCTCCAATTGGTACTTGGCCCTCGGGAAATCCCTCCTCCGGTTCGACAGAAGCACCGCGGAGCACCCCATCCTGAAGAAGCAGTTCGGAATCAGCATTGATCTGTTCTTCCCTGGATACCATGTGAAGTTCACTGCCTCCGTGCTCACCACCACCGCATAGTTGTTCGGATTTGCCTACAATCGCATAAATTACTCACAAATTTAGAAACAAAACATAATAAAATTAAGCCTTAAGTGCAAATATACCGTATTTTTATCCATTTGTCGTCCTGAACTAGTACCCTAACAAGGTTTCCTCGCTATCATCTGTATCGATCACATGATCAGTCTTATATGATGTCGATGCATTACATTACAATGGAATTCTCTTATTTCAATGTGCTGCAGAGAAATTCCCTATTATCTTGTACATGTCGCACATCGACTCCTATAGCAAGAATTCTAAGCGCTACCAAAAGTTTTAGAATAATTGTAGATGGTTAATATGTATAGCATAGGGAGAATATATGTGCATTTAATCCTATAATTAAGCCAAAATAAATTTCAAGTAATGTACCTGCAAGATATCGCGGGCCAAATCAAGGGAAATGATTCCGGCACTGCACCCCATTCCTCCAAGATTATAACTCAAAACATTCCCTCTCATCTTATAGTGATTCACTATCATAGCAGACAATGAAGGAGTAGGATTGAAAAGACTGCAGTTAACAACTAACACACCAACGTCCTTTGGACGAACGCGACACTTCTCGAAGAGCTCGTCGAGGGCTGCAAACATTGCGGTCGACGCCTCTGCTCGGCCTTCCTTCATCGTGGCTGACGGAGTAGGAGCGAAGACGGATTTTGGAATGTAAGTCTCGTCGCCAATGCCTGAGTTGGCGAGAATCCGGCGTTGGAATGAGAGGCTGTCTTCATCGAATTTGCCGGATTTGCGGGCATTCTCGATGAATTCCTCTTTCGAAACCTGCGGTGATAGAAAATGAATACTAATGTAAACAACTTTGGTGAAATAGTCCCTCTTTGTACTCTCCGACATTTGCATATTTGTAAAATAATTTAATAAGACAGATATATAATTAATTATCTGGCTTATGTATTAAACAAGTCACTAAGATTCAATTAGTTCGCAATAGTTTATTAATTAGCCATAATTTTTTATAAGTAAAATAATGGTTACAGAGGTCGATGCTGATGGTTTATAAAAATACCTGTGTTTGGGAGTTTACTTAGGGAAGGGAAGGAAGGGGAAGGAAGGGTAAAAATTCCCCTTCCTTCCCTTCCCCTCCATTACACCCCAATTTGGGGTGTAAGAATTTGGGCCAAATTTCCCCTCCATTCCCCTCCTTTACCCTCCAAAATAAAACTCCCAAACAAGGTTAAAATGAAATTTCCCTTCCCTTCCCCCTCTCTACCCTCCATCCAAACAGGCAAATAAAAAAATCTATTTTTATTATGAACTAAATAAGGGACTCTTTTGTTAAAAATTTACCCTTATTACTAATTCTTCAACATGAAACTTGTGAGTGTCGAACTAACCTTATCAACATGAGAAAAGGGGTGGACGATGGAATTAGATTTTTTTTTTGTCCGGAAAAGAAAATGTAACTGAATCCCATCACCATTAGTGTGAGCACTACTCAGCTCTTTGACAGGCAACATGAACTTTGTTGGCTAATAATCTGCTTCCTTATATACAAGATAGCTTATTATGATTTAAATAAACCAAAAATATTATCAGTTCCCCAGATTTCAAATTAATTGATAAGTCTCATTCCATTCTACAGAAAACAAAAATCCTTATTTCTAATTCATAGATCTCATCAGTTTCATTTTTTTGCCGCCTATGACAGGAGAAAGTACTATCAGACCACGGTATTAAATATATGCACCAAATTAATATTAATTATTGCATCATTATTGAACTTGGGGATTCATACACTGTTAAAAATTCCAAGTGAATAATACTAGGGATAGATCTTTTTTCTCTTCATGGATTATCACGGTCAAAATTTTACTGCTGTCAAAGATCAGCAAACTGCAGGTAGGTTAACTAACACAATTAATTAGAAACAATTAGATATGGTGATCAAAACCTAATTAGCAGATGCCATAATACAGTTGAGCGTCTTTACACCAAATCTAATTAACCCCGTCACTTTCTTCGGAATAAATGCTCCTGATCTAGTTTCGTTCAAATATTAAATTAATTTTTTTTTTCATACGTGTTCTTTAGCATGATCTCTTATAAATTAGACTTTGACAAGTTTCTATTTTCTAAGGAAAAATATTATTGGCACTATAATAAGAATGGTTTTACACTATAGCAGATCTTCATCATATTTAGACAATTAATAGCTAGCAAACTTCCTTATGTTATGTTTAACATACGCAAAATCTAGGTTTTTTAAAGAGAAAACCTCAAGCATAGTATCTATAATATACTTTCAATCAGAAAGAAAATAATTAGTCTTTTTGGTGTCATGAGTTTTTATAGCGATAGTGGGAGTCGTAATTACTCACGACTGATTATTTCATATAAGAGCCATATATATAATTCCTACGTCCTAATTATATCTTTCTTTAATTACTCTGTTCGACCGACGTTAGTTGGAATTAGACGCTAAAACCTAGCTACATGAGCACGGCAAACAACTACAGGTTTTTGACAACCAACTTTAACTCAGCCGAGAAGTTAGCACACACACAAAATGCGTGAACAAAATACCAAACATCAAGAACACAGGAACCAGTAGTAAATTAAGTTACCTTAAGCTCATCGGCGGGCTTATAACAAGCGAAATCCACGAGATAAATCGGCCTCGGCCTGGACATAAAATAAACCGAGATGGTGAACACAAGAACACCGAAGAAAGCAAGAACTGTCGCGAGATCGTAGCTCGTCTCCTCCCACAACTTGCTCCAAATCTCCTCTTTCCTCAAGCTCCCAATCTCCGCGCCGAAAACCGCCACAAGAACCGGGATTGTAGCCAAATAAATCCCGTGACTGATCAAATAGTGATAACCTAGCTTAACGTATTTCAGGTTAACCGACTGTAAGAAGTCGGGTAGCCTGCGCCTGACTCGGACCGAGAATGTGGGCGAGCCTGCGTCGGGTCCGGTTGACTCGACGCCTCGGTTGACGATCTCGGTTTGTAAGAGAGTGTGCTCTCTTGTAGAAGACATTTTCTTTCTTTCTTTTTCTTTTCTTTTTTTTTTTTTGGTTTGGAGTTGTGGTTGGAAGTGAGAAGAGGGGAGGGATATATAGAAGCGGGAGGGGGGTGCGGGTGGGTGGGTAGGTGGGTGGGTGGGGGGAGAGTTAATGAGTTCACCGAACAAGAGAGCGCGTAGTTGGAACTGCCATGAATTCACCCCTGCAATTTTTCACAATTAAATGCATGCATGGGGGAGAGAATTCGGGGAAGAAAAAGGAAGGGAATTAAAGAGAGAGGAGTTTAATGAGTGCAAGGATTGGTTTGCTTTGCTTACTATTAAGAGAAGGGATGGAGGAATTTATTATGTTGTCCCTTTTGGAGCGACGTGTCAAATATTATACTTAACTAAAAAAAAATTAGCCATGCTAGTTAACTATTTTTATACTAAAAAAGATGCAAGTGACATTCATGATTTTTATATCAATTCACAAGTTCATCCACGTAAATTTGCCTTTGCAGTATGACGGTTATATATAATTTATTGGTACAATAAAATATCAGTAGAAAAAAATAGAGAGAGACCACTAATTAATCATAGTTATTAACAATACAGTGGTTGGTTATGATTGATTCTTTTAGTACAAATTAGAAATGAGTGTAATACATGTGGTACTATGAGTGTTCGACTTAAAATGTATCACGATCATCCACTATTAACAGTGGCATTAAAAGTAGTGATGTCTGCAGTACTTTTTGTAGTGGAGATGATCAAACTTCATAATTAAGTAAAATTCATATTCTTAAATTTAATATTTATGCATCAAATTCTTATTTTTTTATAGAAGGCCCTCTATATGATATGATTTTTTTTTCCAGTGGGGCTAAAAAACCTTCTCTTTACCCAAAAAGGATACGTGAAATTAACCCAACAATGTTGTTTTTTTTTACGTAAAAATAGGGTTGGGTGCCCCCCCCCCCCCCCCCCCCCCCC
>BQKN01062991.1:141910-156536 GCA_022839385.1 Asparagus kiusianus
TGATTACTAAAGAAAGAATTCTTTTGAGTCAAGGGATTACCAGGGTATGGAGTTTGCTGATCGATTCCCTGAAACTGATCTCTGATTCCTGACCCCAGGAGTCCATGATCATTTCTTGCTCCTGGACCCAAAACCCCTTGACCGCTTCTTGCTTCAGTGCCTGATTTTTCCTTGGAATTCTTGAGTTCTTGCAATTGAGAAGATATCTCCTTCAACTGCACCAAGAACTCTTGATTGATGAGTTTCTGTTGAGTAAGAGATTCATCCACACGAGCCATTTGATTGAAGAGTCCCTGTTGAATGAGGGTCTCCTCCCTGCGAGCTCCTTGTCGATTCCTCGTCTCCTGAAGCTATTTCACGATCGGCCATGGAGTCTTCAGCTCCCGCTTCCAACTCCAGTTGCTCTGATACCAATTGAGAGGATCGCGCTTCCCTATTGATCCTCCTAGTTGTGCTCCTGGTCATTATGAACCTGAAAACAAAGTGGAAGAAGATTGCAAGATAGAATTGAAGGAGAAGTGAGGGAGAATAAGAGTTGAGATTGAGTTTAGAAAGGGGAAATCAATACTATTTCATTCATGATCCATTCTCATTACAATTTCCCTTTTATATTGCAACTCAGCAGCAAAAGAGCCAAAACGTGCACAGACTCAATAACAGAAAACAAACAGAATTAACTGTTTGTAACAGTTTGTTACATTTATTACAATTGTTCCTGATTCAATAATATTTGCAAATCAGCCCTCCAAGTCTGGTAATCCTCTACTCCCTTCTTCACGTCTCATACACCATATCCTTCATCGCATTCTGAAGCACAACTGACAGGTTCTCCTCCCCCGTACCTGACAGTTTGTTCAAAGGTTGTGATTTTTATTCCGTTCGATATTAGGTGGCTGATCAAGGTTGAGATTTTGGTTTGGTGCTATAACTGAACCCATCAAACCCGAGTTTTGGGGGAACTGATCAAGATTCAGCCTTGGTGGGTGTTACTGGTTTTGAAAATTCATCGAAGCTATATCTTATTTCCATGTAAATTTCTTGGCAGGTTTACGGTGAATCCACGAAGGAGGATTCAGCAGCATAATGGGGAGATTGGGTGCGGTGCGTGGCGGACAAAGCGAGGGTGGCCGTGGGAGATGGTTCTTTGCATCTATGGCTTCCCATCCAATGTTTCTGCACTTCAGGTTATTATGGCATGAAAATTCATAATTTTTTCCCCAAATTGATTGGATGTGTATAAATAAATTCATAGGTAATTCTTTCTGGTGTCAAAATGCCTTCAATCATAGATGAAACACGTAAGAAAATCCAACATCGAGAAGAGAAAACACCTTGTAACGTCGTTCAACTAATAACTCATATGAACTCCAAAGCTTTATCTTGACCATCTATAAATGATATAATTCCGCATTATGTTTTTTTTGTTTATTTTGAACACATTTCTACCATATTTCTTGTAAACTCACTTGTTTACAATGAATTAGTATTTCCCCTTGAATCGTTGGAGCCCAATTGTCCATTCTCTTAATCTCTCTATTAACCCGTTGCCAAATAGGGCCATAGATTTATGGTGGTTAAGATTAGAGCTTTTGCTAGAAAATAAGGGGGTTGAGGTGATCATGAGAGTTGTTGCATAGGATGCAAGGGGTATCACATACAAACCAAAATTTAGATGTTGTTTACTTACAATTAATCTGCCTCTTTTGATTTGGTTATTATAAGGATACCTCTATTTTTGCAAATTCATTCATAGACTGTAGTTTAAGTATGTCCAAAACTTTGATATTCTGCTGTTGTGATTAATTGTTAGTTGGGTTTATGTTTGCTTGCTTATTAAGTTCACTCACCAAATATGTATATATGGTTTACTATTATCTCATCTCAGTCTGTGATCTGTTTGTTTGGCCTATGACATGAGGTTGTGTCTTTTGAATATAAGATGCATTGGATGGTAAGGGTGATGTTTTATTGGTGCTTTGTTTCTATTAATGATAACATTAATCTTACCTCCAATGTATTTTGAATGCACTTATTTCATGCGCTATCAAACACATTTTTTATGAGACTAGTGGCACTACTTTTACCCTACAATAGAGAAGAGTGCAACGTCCACTCTCTTTAACTTAATTTTTTAAAACTTGATGACTCATCAAGGGATCTTTCTTCTTCTTCTTCTTCTATGTTGCTAATTCGAATGATGTATAAGTTTGATACGGGAAGGATTCCACTGCAGATCTCTAAGAATGGGCGAGTTAATGGAAATAATGGTGCTCCATGATTTAGGAAAAAACAAACAAAAGAACAGTGGAATAATGAAGTCATTCCTTCTGGTTTTGTTCCCTTCTACTATGATTTTTAATACTTGTATTCAGGTTTGTGTTCAGTCACTTGAAGTTCTATTTGTATTCAGATTTTCCATACTGTTTGTGCTTAGTTTTGTGTATGCGGATTTGTGTTACAGGTAATGTTTTTCTGGGTTGTTTGTGTTCAGGCATTTGGTTGTTCTATTTGTGTTCAAGTGTTCGGCTGGATTTGTTGATTTTGATACTGTTTGTTGGTATTCAATTTAGGCTATGATGACTGTTAATTTTTTCTGAGATTAGCAGCCTACAATATTTATTGATATTGTACTATATGGATAACAATGATAATATTGAACAAGTTCTGAGCCCACAATCATAATTCACATGTACATGTGGCTGATTTATTTGACATGATGTTAAGACATATTTTCAAATTTTTTTTGCACATAAAGTTCATCAACATGCATAAATTATCAGGTTCGATGCGATTTGCTATGTTATATACATATTTATGGCTATTCAGGTCGTTTATATGTTTTTATTAGTTTTAGAAGAATTTTTGGCTAACTCAGGTACGTACTTCATAAATTTATGAATAATCAGGTTATTACAGGTCTTGCTTATTTTTCTTGAAAAACAGGTTTCGTGTGATTATTTTCATCTCAAACAGGTATATTTCATGTCAAATCAGGTACGCAGTTCATGTTACGTTAGGTTTCATATGATTATGTCTCCAGAGCTTCCAAAACAGAAGTATTTCGAAGTATGTAAAGTGGTAAATGGATAACAAAATACTAGAAGTTGTGGTTTAATCAACAAGATCGTAATAATAAATTGTTCATCTGTTATCATTATTTGTTATTTGCTTTATTTCCTACCTCACTAGGTTTCTTATTCATTTATACTGATTCTTTTTGGGATCTTTGGCATTATGTCTTATTAGATGGATGAAGGGTGACACTGTATGATAATGCACTGATCTTATGTTTTATATTCCATTGATGTGTTCTATTGGATTTTCTGTTTCTTATTTGGATTTTTTATCTGGTATTGATACAGGAGGAGAACATGCGTCTGAAGAATGTATACTACTCTGAGATGAAGGATGCCGATTTTTTTATTCTGATTGGGAATAATACTAATTTGTCTCTACTTCTCTTCACATCTGTAAACTTACCTTTCTCATGGCTTTCTCGAACTCTTTTGTTGTATAAATCCTTGACGTGTAAAAATTAGTTATTGTCTATGTAAATAATTTATGTTTTGCTCTAGTATTTTGGTGAATGTATTATTTAAATATAATTGTATTTGATATTAAAATATAATTAGATTGTGTTGGATATGAACATGATTTGATGTTGGATAATATATAGTGTTTAACATAAATTCTGCAAAAAAAACTATTGCAGCAGAAGCAACCTAGACGGAAATTCCGTCTAGGTTGATATCCATCTAGGTTAGTCAACCTAGACGGATTTTCATCTAGTTTGCCCCAACCTAGACAGAATCAGACTAGACAAAGCAAACTAGATGAAAATTCGTCTAGATGGAGTAACCTAGACGGGAAATGGAGCAACCTAGACAAAATTTTTCGTAAGGTTCCTCTTTTTTCTACTAGTGCTGGCCACCCTGTTCATAAGAGTATTTACATATAGTTACCATGTCTACTTCTATCACAACAAAATACACCAAAAGTGATAAAAGACTAGGAGTATCTAGAAAGTAGTAATATATACAACAAAATGATATCATATCCTTGTAAGCAATGTCCATGAAATTCCATATAATAAAATTAGTAATTAATAAATTACTTACCTCCGTGACAAACTTGATTAACCTTCTTCAAATGATCACCGATTTTCATAGTGTCATCCGTAGATTTATTTTCTATTATAGAAAGAGTTTTCTACAAGCGATTATCTTACACCTTTTAGCTAGACAGGTAGAATTGCAACCTCACTTGTAGGACCTTCGAGGAATATATATATATATGAAAAAGCTTTTACCATCCATTGAGATAAAACTTTTCACTTCCCCATGTGGAGTTATCACTAGCCATGATTCTCCATATTAATATGCCAATAAATCCATAATAAAAACACACACATGACCTTTGGAATTTTTTAATAAGTTAAAAAGGTTTAACATAATTAGGAAATTAAATTTATTAGTAATATTTTGAAATCATTAAAAATCTTACAATCTCCCACTTGATTTCAAAAAATTTAAAAAAATCAAAGATCACGCAATATTTATTACTCAAAATACTGATATATATAATGTAGTTTTCCTGGGTCTACATTGTATTTATACATTGTTATATGCATATGAAAAAAATTAGCATATAAATCAATGGTCCACCATTCATAACATACTCAAGACTTAGAAACCCAGGTAAGGGTCCGTACCAGTTTGAGCATTATCCACTAAGGAAATGTACCCTAAACGTACTTTCCATAGGCCTGAACAAATAAAGATCTAATTCATTCCTCCATGAGACCCTCTTGTGTACAGTCGCAGGTGTATACCTCATGAGAAAATCAGATCTAGGGAGAATCCATGAGTACTCATGATATATCATCAGGCTAGCCAAACAAAACACATAATATTATCAATAATATGACAACCAACTTCATCAATACATTAACATGGCAATAAACCTATATTACGAACATGGTTAACAAATACAAAAACATAAACAGATTTAGTAAATGGATCTGCCAAGTTATCCTTTGAGGTTGCTTTATTAACAAAGACCTCTTCTTTCTTCAACATATCTCTGATATAGTGATACTTCCCTTAAATATGTTTTGCTTTGGAATGACACTTTGGATTTTTTACTTATAGCAATAGCTGAAGTATTGTCACAAAAGATCACAATTTATCGCTCCACACAAGGTACCACTTGAAGATATTTCAAAATTTTCCTGAGATATACTACTTCTTTTGTAGCCAAATTAACAACTACGTATCCAGCTTCCTTGGTAGACTGAGCAACGCAATCTTATTTCTTACTCTTCCAAGAAATAGCCCACCACCAAATATGAAAACATATCCAAAAGTGGACTTTCTAGAATATATACAACCCTAGAAATTTGAATTAGAATACTCAATTAGCTGCAATTCATCTGCTTGAAAACTTAAAACAAACGATCTTGTCCTTTTCAAATAGCATAATATACGGTTAACTCCTTCCTAATGATTTCTACCATGATTAGGTTGAAATGTGCTCAAAACTCTAACAACAAAAGAAAGATTTGGTCTTATACACATCATAGCATACATAAGACTACCCATAGCAGAAGCATATGAATATTTGCTTTCATCAATTTTATCAACAAATGACAATGGACAATCATCTCTAGACATCTTTTTTGTTGAATCAAATGGAACACTACCTTCAGAACAATGATCCATCTTGAATTTATGCAAAACTTTGTCAATATAATTTTATTGCGACAAATTTAATCACTGTTGAGACCTATCCCTAATAATTTTAATACCAAGGATATATGAGGCCTCACCAAGATCTTTCATTTCAAAAGTATTGAATAGCTAACTTTTGATTTCCATCAAAAAAGATACATCATTATTGGCCAAAAGAATATCATCAACATATAGATTAAGAAAGACAATTTTATCTCCCACTGTTCTGGCATAAACACAAGTACCCTCTGAATTATGAACAAAACCATATGCCTCTATAGATCTATTAAATTTTATGTTCCATTTCTGGAAGCTTGTTTCAAGCCATAAATTGATTTTCAAGCTCGCACATTTTACCTTCATTTATAGATTCTATAAAACCCGAAGGCTACTACATGTAAATCTCTTCGATCAGATCTTCATTCAAAAATATTATCTTTACATCCATCTGATAGAGCTCATAATCATAAAAGGTAACTAGAGATAAAATTGCTCTGATAGACTAAATGCGTACAATCGGTAAAAAAGTTTCATCATAATCAACTTCATACTACTAAGTAAAACCCTTCGCAACTAGTCGAGCTTTGTATCTTTTAACTTTTCCTTTTTAATTTCTCTTCCGAGTAAAAATCCATTTGCACTCCACAGGTTTAATAGAATCAGGTGCATCAACTAGTTTCCACACTTCATTCTTATACATTAAAAGTATTTCATCCTGCATTGCCTCTCTCCATTTCTCAATGTCAGCATAATTAATAGCATCTTAATATGACTTCGGATCTGATGAATCCTCATTCAACCTTATCTGCTCAAATACTTTACTAGCATAAGCATGATATTGCGAAGAAGTAAGAATAGAACTAGGCTTCCTTTCTCTACTCCCTCTTTTGGTGGGTTTAGGATGATCTTTTCTTTTCCTAGAAGCATGTGGATTTTTAGTATTACTTAAAGGAATAGAAGATGAAGTTTCTATAACCTCTTCAAGAGAAGGCTTTTTTCCAAGAAACTCACTGCAATCAAATCTATATTCAATGGATTTCACATGTTTGCGATCTCAATGATGATCTTATCTATTGGATCATACAAGATGTACCCCTTAGAGAACTCAGGATACCCAATTAACAGACACATTTTAGTCTTAGCTTGAAGTTTATCTCTTCTTAAATCTAGGATGAGAACATGTGCAACACAACCACATACCTTCATATAGTTCAACTTTGGTGTATTACCATACCAAGGTTTCATATGAAATTTTGTCAACAGATTTTGAAGATACTCTATTCAGAATATGAACTGCAGTAAACAATGCTTCTCCCCAGAAAGAAGTTGGTAAAATTATAACCATGTCTAATAATGTTCTATTTCTTCTTTCTTTAATCCCATTTTGCTCCGGAGTACATGGTAGGCTAAGCATATGTATTAGACCATTTTCTCTACAAAAGTCATCAAATAATCCAGACTTATATTTGCCACCACGATCAGAATGGAATATTTTAATGTTTCTTCCAGTTATATTTTCCACCTCCTTTCTGAAAGCCTTGAAAAATTTAAGGCTTCATGCTTTCTACACAAGAGATATATCCTTCCAAATCTAGAAAAATCATTTATAAATGTAATAAAATATAATGACCATTTCTAGTTTGTACAATCATAGGGTCACAAAACCTGAATGGATGATATCAAGAATATCAATGCTTCTCTTAGCTATAGAAAGAAATGGAACTTTAGTCGTTTTTCCATATAAACAACTCTCACAAGTGGGAAAGTCCACAACACTTACATTATCAACTAAACCATTCTTAACTAGCTGACTAATCCTCTCTTTGCCAATGTGTCCAAGACGCAAATGGTACAAATAAATTTCATTTGACTGGATAACAGAAGAATTAGAAACTTCACAAATAAGATTCCCACATAGTTGGACTTGATACATATTTGAATTTCGAATACCTTTCATTATTATTGCATCATCTTTATACATCACAAACTTTCTATTTCCAAAGTAAAACATAAATCCATGTTTTTCCAAACAAGAAATAGACAAAAGATTTCTTCTCATCGAAGGAGCATAAATACAATCTTCTAAATTAAAAACTTTATTCATTTGTAGCTTTAATTGGTAAATTTTCACTCCCTCTACAGATGTTTTGTCATCATTTCCCATATAGATAAAGCTTTGTCCACTTTTAATTCTTCTTATTTCCTTGAACTCATGTAGATCATTTGATACATGAACAGTTTTACTAGAATCAGCCCACCAACTAAAAGGTTCAATAAACGAAACACAACCTTCAAAAAGAAATGACTCACTGGGATTAGTATTCAAGCTCTTGCCATCAATATTCTAGTTATTTGTAATTTTTCAAGCTCTGCAATTCTTCCTAATGTGACCAGGTTTGTTACAATAAAAACATAATTTTTTCTGAGTTTTTACTTTAACTTGTTGATTAAATGTCTGCTGATTACGACCCTGATTATAACTTTGACATCCAAACTTCTTCCCTTTCTTATTGAAGCTTTTATTATTTTCTGTTTAAACATCACATTACTAGCAGATGTGTTTGACTTTGTTACATCATTAACCTTTGTCACAGCTTTTCTATCATCTTGATGATCAATCTTATTAATTAGATACTCAACTATTCAATTAGACTCAGGTAATGTATAGTAATCCTCAATATACTTGTATGAAGATGGCAGTGAATTAATGATTGTGGACACAATGATTTTCTCATCAAGAAATCGTGCATGAAATATCAATTCATCAGCAATAGCCACCATGTCATTAACATGTTTCCTAACATTAGGTCCTTCCTCATATTGAGCTCTAGTAAACTTCTTCCACAAGTTGTTAGCGTGAGAATCATATTTCTTCTCATATTTAGCCTCTAACTTGTCTAAGATTTCTTTAGTGGTGGGAGTATTAAAGCAAGTCATTTGGAGGGTTTTGTTGAGACCACTAAGCACATAAGACTTAGAAATATCATTGGTCAATTTTTAGTTGTTATACTTTCTAAACTCCAAATCAAATTTAGCTTTATCAACTTCGTCGGGCTGGGGTTTCTTAGGAGTTTGTTTAACGAAAAGAATATCCTTATACTCATAAAAGGTTAATAACATATAAACTCTTTGTTTCCAGTCTACATAATCAGTTTCATCCAGAGCTTCATTTCTTAGAATATCAACAAACGCAGAACCACCACTAGGTGAAGGCAATACTATTCCTACAGAATGAACCTACACAAATTATTCACACATCTTATAATTTTCAATAATCTCAATTTACCCGATGGGGATTTATGAAGATTATCAAATTTCATAAGAACAAATCACAACATTTACATATCTAGTCAAACTAATATATATTATATGTCTCATGTTACCTGATGGGGATTTAGTAAGCCATATAATAAGCTAGCAGTAAACATAATTATATGGTTCACATTACCCGATGGGGATTTTATAAATCATATAATTAGCTACAAACTACTATTACATAAATCTAATTATATGGTTCACACTTACCCGGTGGGGATTTTGTCAACCATATAATTAGCCACTAACTACACATGCACTTAGATCACCCGATAGGAATTTTTTGCATACTAATATAACATAAGAAACATAAGGAACTTATTGATTGAAATTATAATCATAATCTTAAATTCTAAAACCATGATCATAATCTCTCTCAAGATATTATACACGAACAAATGGAGAGACGTTTCAATATTATTGTGGAGAAACTGGAGACTTTCTTTGTTCTCGTGGCCGACTTTCGGTTATAAATCTGGAGTATGATTTCGAAATTAAGTGCCCCTACAAAGTTTGTGATCAAAGAAAAACTTGTGCAGATGGCATATTAGATTTTTATGAGCAAAAAATAGTGCCTGTTGCTTTCTTGTGAGCACATGGACGACCCCTCTATTACGTGTTGATTTCTCAATTCAAGTTCTTTTGCGCCATTAGCATATAAATGAACTTGAAAAAAAAATGTACCGCATACTTTGTTTATGATAAATATTATTCTAACCACCTCATATACTTATGCAGATTATCGACAAAGATATACTATACATGATCAAATTCCACCTACGTGTGAGAAAATAAAGTTGGATTCTTTATTTTGTTTCCTAGTACTTTGTGTATCTGTGCCATTAGAACTTACGAGTAAACATATGATGAACATCATAAAAAACATGATTAAACAAAAGCAACACCGAAAGATTAATTACTACAAACATGGAATTTCATTGTGCTATTCTAGCAGAGGCAAAATTGCTTTTAATTGTAAGCAATGTCAATGAAATTCCATATAATAGAATTATTAATTAATAAATTACATACCTTTGTGATGAAGTTGATTAACCTTTTCCAAATGATCACCGATTTTCATAGTGTCATCCGTAGATTAATTTTTCATTATGGAAATGAAAGCACCCTAGGGGGGAGGGGGTTGAATAGGGTTTATACTAATCTAATCCGATTTAATACCAATTAAAACTAATTAACAAATATCCTAGCAAATTAGATATACAACAAGATATATGAACAAGGATATTAAACTAAACAAGGGCAATATAAATATAGACAATATAGTGGATGAAATAAACAATAAGAGAATGATAATAAAGATAAACAAAAATATAAGTACGCCAAGCCAAACTCAAACACAAGATATGATCACGGATTTCGGTCCCCACGACCTACGTCTCTGCTCCTCACCTCGAGGAGATCTCCACTATCATAATCGGGTTTTCTACGCTCACCCAAATAACGTTTACACCTCACACTCGGTTTTCTAGTTCACCAAAAACTTTATAATCACTCACAATGTAAACACACTAACTACCATATCAAGTGTTGGTCTCTAGCCCTGCGTCCCTCAAGTGTTAGGAATTATAATATCTCTCTCTAGGCATTACCACCTATACCCTACTCCTCTTGGGACGACCCCGTCTCTCACCACGTAATCATCTTGGTGTACTAGTGTAATATAAAGTGAACCTCACAATAATAGCTCTCAATACAAATAAATTGTTCTATATAATGGATGAGAACACAATATAAGCTCACTCTCTAAGTCACACTCCTCACAACCCAAATTATACAATATATACAAATACAATAAGCTCAATGGTTGTGTGTGTAAGCAAAGAGATAAAACAAATATAAACTCAATGTAAATCTAGCTTATGAAGTTAGAATCAAAACAATAAATAGCTAGAATTGAGTTTAAGAAAACTTCTCTATAGATAACAAGAGAGAGGCAGAAGAGTGAATGCTCAAACACCAAAGGATGATCTCCTCTTTGCTCTTGTGAAAATTGCTTCACAAACAAACTCTTGAAACAAACTTTTAAAACCCTTAAACAAACTTGTAAAACTCTTTTAAAACTTTTCTCTTTGTTAAAATGAACTGAGGATATGTGAGGGTATTTATAGGAAAGCCCAAAGCCAAGAGAAAACTAACAAAACCAATAAAAAGGCAAAAAAAATAGAAAGCTGGAAAACTAGTCGTTGGGCCTTCAGTCGACTGATACTGTTCATCAGTCGACTGATGAGCTGACCGTTATAGGCCAACAATACATCATCAGTCGATTGATGAACTCGTCAGTCGATCAATACCCTCATCAGTTGACTGGTCAGTCGACCGAAACAAAATAGAAACTTTTGACTTTCCAAGCGATTTCTTCAGTCGACTGAACACATTCATCAGTCGACTGATAACACACTGTATCAATCTGATTAAAACAGTAAATCTTATTTTTAAACTACCTTTAAAAATAGCAAACAAATTCTAAAAATTATGAAACTTTGAAAATGACTGTAGACATGATAATACACATGTTATAAAAACTGGTTTTCAAAAATCACCTCCCATTTGTAAAATATCATCTTTTTAAAAATATGTCCAAAATATTAAAACATGAGATACTTGAATTTTGATGTTTTAACATAAACCAAGTTTTGAAACTTTGTAAAACAATTTTATAGACTTGATAAAAAGTATAAACTATAATTGTTAAGTCTATAAACATAATATTTTTTCAAATACAATAGAATATGAAACATATAAAAGTGTATATGAAGATATATATTGTTTCATATCTATATAGTTAAACCAAGACATGTGTGTGTGTGTGTGTGTGTGTGTGTGTGTGTGTATATACACACACACACACACACACACACACACACACAAAACCAAAACATGTATGTGTGTATATGATTGAGCTTAGGGTACCAACACATATAATATAAACTCCTAAACTAATTACCCAAGCTTGATGAAGGTCTTCAATGAGCACGATTTGGTAAACGTGCGGATGAAGCTTGAACTTGAATTGTAAGGCTTCACTCCACCATTCCGCCAACCTCCATTGGATATGATACGTGAAAGCTCTAGTCCGTCCATCCTCCAACACATTATTTACCTAGAATAAATAAGAAAACTCAAACACTAGACAAACAATATTAGTAGTAAATTATTTATTAAATATCATCAAAACAAAAAAGGCCAACAGGAAAGAGTTTTCTACAAGCGATTAGCTTGCACCTTTCAGCTAGACAAGTAGAATTGCAACCTCACTTATAGGACCTTGGAGGAATATATATATATGAAAAAGATTTTACCATCCATTGAGATAAAACTTTTCACCTCACCATGTGGAGTTATCACTAGCCATGATTTCCTAATTAATATGCCAATAAATCCATAATCTATCTACCCTTTAAAAGAGCCAGTTCCTAAAAAACTTTCTCCTACCCAAATTAACCCTAAACTATTTTAAATATACCCAAATTTTCCCTTGTAAGCGTAATCAGCCTTCATCTACATTCGGTAACGATTTCCTCTCCGCAGAAGCCGAAGAGTTCATCGATTACCTAAGCGCCTTCCTCTCCGCTGAAGCCGAAGAGTTCATCGTTTACTCTTCTTGCCGCCCCACGATCTTCCACTCACTCAACAGCCATGGCTGCATTATCTCCTCCTCAAATCTCCTTCCTTCTCTCCTCATTTCCTAACCCTAATTCGATCCGTCCTCACAAAATACCACCTTCTTCCCCAAAATCGAAGAAAGGCGCCGCTATTTCTTCTCGAACTGTTCGCTGCTCGGCGGCGAACAAGCCCTCGTCGTCCGCTGAGGTCAGGCAAGTTCCTATTTCTCAACTTTTGAATTGAATTTACAGTGTTTTTTTTTTGTTCGAATTGGGAAATTAACTAATTTAATTGGGGATTCGGGAGAGCAGTACGCTAGCTTGATTGAGAACTTGGGTAGGTGTAATTTTGAAGGATGTTATTTGTGGTTAGATTAATTAGGAAGATGCTCTTACTAGAATTAAATAATTTGTATATGTGATCCCAAGTTTTAATGAACGGCGGGTTCATTCTTCTTCTTCTTAACTCCTCTATACTAAACCCTAGATCTAAGCTTTAGTTATGCTCAATTCACACTATCCCCTTTTAGTTTTTCAGTCCTCTCATTTTATTCTAATAATTTTGCCCTATTTCTCGATTTTCTACAGATTCAATCGACAAGCGTTTAAAAATACAAACAGCAGCTATATTGCGACTATAAAGTAAGTTTAGTTTAGTTGAGTTCTTTTATTTTTCAGGTTGTGATTTCGCCTGTGATCTCTTTTATTTTTTTTATATGATTATGATTTGGTTCAGAATCACAAAGGAGAACGAACCCTTGGATGATTGGAAATTATGCAACCATATATTCTATTTATGGCTGTGTTGTTGCTTACATACGATGTTTAATTTAACAAGGTTTGTAGATTGTTGAGGATATCTGGTGTGTAACCAGAGAAGTAGAGGAAAGGAAAAAAAGAGAGGTGTTTGGACCCATTTGGTCTCTAAATATGTCCAATGATTCTCTGTTTCATGTACTCGTATAGTGCTTGATTGATGTTTGCTTGATACATTTCGTACATATGAACTAAAGCAACAGGTTGCTAAAACATCAAAGTGTTAGACGTCACTTTGACCATTTGCCTAACATGCTCCAAACCCATATATACTCAAACATAAGCATATATCCTTTAATGAATGCGTACGGTTTTTTTAGGGCAATCCACTAAAATATGGTGATAATAATATGAAGCATCAGAATACCCGTGGAAAAAATAAAATAAAATAAAAAGTTGTACTCTACATTCAACACTCACATTTCTATTTCAATTTAAAACCATGAAAGATTCACCTAGGGACCAATATAAATGTCATTTGCCCTGTTTGGTAATTTGAAGGTGATCTTAGTTTAAAAGGCAAGACATGAAAGCATTGCATCTTCAATGATTCTATATACAAAAGAAAAGAATTTGATAATATCATGACTCAATGATGCTGATCCTTTTAGAATTGTCAACACTGTCATACTCATTACTACAGCAGCAAGTATCTTACTAAATATATGCTAAAATGTGATCTAATTCATGTTAATTCATCAATATACATTAAGGAGAGGGTTAATTACGGATAGACCCCAACACTAAATCATGAAGTCTTCACCCCCAGCTTTTTCTGCAGGCCTCTTTGCTGGTTGTCCTCCATTTTTTTATTCCCTTTGTCACACCAAACCCTATGTGTACACTGAAGGGGGGATTTTCTTTTACGCCTCTCTCCCTTCATTTTTAACTTCATCTTCTTTGGATCATTTTGATATCAAAATCGAAGTAGTAATTGCGAACGCATGTCAAATGATATCTGTTTCAGTGCTTTATGTGTTGATGTGTATTTGAATGTTAGGCTTAAGTTGACAGAGATATTCTTGCATTACATTAAAAAAGAAGAAGAAGAAGAAGAACATGTTGTATGCATAGAACTATTCATGATGGATGGATTTACACTTTATACATAGTTAAATTGTACATGGTTCAAAATGAAGTGAG
>BQKN01062991.1:173301-195568 GCA_022839385.1 Asparagus kiusianus
ATATATATATATATATATAGTTCATTGGACAAATTCAGATATATCGAAGAGAATAATTAGAAATTATAAGCCTTGAATTATCTCAACTCTAGAAACTAAGGATCAAAGTGTCATCATATCATCACAATCATATAGGATTTAGGAGGAATAATATAGTATTTGGTGGCTGATTCATAGTATCTCTAAATATAAAAACTTTTAGTACAGTATGACTACCCTTTGAAATTTGCACAAACATAATCCACTAATATGGGGTCATTGACCATCTTTAGATGAATACACTCAATTTTCTATGGATTTCATAAGATTATGGATCTTTGATCATTTTTTATCTAATACACTCTTTTGTTTGATATATGTTTTAGCATAAATGCATATTTGTACATATAAAGAATAAATGTGGACATTATCCATGTCAAAAACATGCTAAAAAAACCTCTTGATATATTCTAAAAATATCTTATAAATAAATATAAAAACTTTTTACAACTATTTCATAATACAAAATATGATAAATATAAAACTTGGTGTGTGATTATATAACATGAAATATCTCGAGAAACAAAGTGTGAAGTAATCATATTTTTATCATAGTGTATAGAACTATATATATATAAGAAGGATCAAATGGTGAAACAAAAATGTTTTGGGCTCCATTGTTTCTAGAAAATCTGATTTGCTTTCTAAACTGAATTTCTTAGATTTGCTAGAAGAGCACATGCCATTTACTGAGCTAGAATTTAATGACAGAAAAAAATCTTCATGTATCCTACTCTGCCATTTTCAAGAGGAAGAAACGTATTGGCATCAAAGATCGAGAGTTCAATGGTTAGAGGAGGGAAATGTCTTGATTCTAATTTCATTTCTGCTACATTTCTTAGACAATTATACTCTATCAGAGGATCATCTATTCAATTGATGAAATCAATTGCTTCCAATTCATCTTTCTGGAATGCAATACTATCATTCAAAAATGACTTTCTTCATCATATTTCATGGTCTATCGGTTCAGGAAAAAAGATTAGGTTCTGGGAAGATAAGTAGACTGGTTATAACTCTTTATCTAGTCTTTACCCTTCCTTATATCAGTTAGCTCTATCTTCAAATGTGCCTATATGCAGTCAGGGAATCTTGAGGAATTCTACTTGGCATTGGAGTCTTTCTTTGAGAAGGTGTATCTCTCTCATATCTCAAACAGACAAAACCAACCTTTTGCATCTTATAAGGAATTTTAAGATCTCTGATCAACCTGACACCCCAAAATGGTTGCTTACAATCAATGGTATCTTCTCAGTGAAATCTTTCTATCGGTTTCTGATTTCCAGAGGTATTCTTTCACCACATTTCAAATTAATTTGGAAAAATACAATTCCTAACAAGATCAGTTTCTTTAGCTGGCTTTTAAGTTCTAATAAACTTCATACAAAAGATAACATCTTACGAAAAGGATGGCAAGGAGATCCCATGTGTATCTTTTGTGGATTGGAACCAGAAACCAGAGACCACTTATTTTCCACTTGTTCAATTTCTTATCAAGTATGGATGCACTTCAAAAATTACTATCTTCCTTTTCCATGGCCATCATCTTTTGAAGACTTGTTACAAATTGTAGAAAACTTAAGAAGACATGAAGGCTATATATGGCGTGTTATCTTCTCTTATGTTTGCTGGAACCTATGGATCAATAGGAATATAGTTTTGTTTGAAAATTTGAGCTTCTCTTATAAACAGATTACTAATCAGACAATTTATAGATTGTATGACTGGTCAGGGGCTGGAAGGGGAATTACAGCAAGACACTTATTAACTAGGATGAAGGAGCACCCAATATCAAGAGCAAGTGTTTGAAGACAATTGTCGAGCTTTTCTTTATTCTATGGTGTCCTCTCTTAGTTTTGTATATATTAACAGCTTTTTTTATCTTTTTTGTTGAGTATAGAAAGTTTAATTTCTACTATGTACATTTATCGCTGGCTTTGGTTCTTTCTTAAATCCGTGTCAACAATGAATGACGGCAAGGTTCACTCTTCATCTTTATGGATCTTTGGAAGAAGAAGGTTATACATCACTACTAGTAGAAATTCTATTTTCTATATTACAACATATGGACACAGTTCATGTGCCTGTTTTTGTATTGAACTATCCTTTTGATACTTTTGGTTTTTAATGAACGGGGTATAACCCTTGATTTTGCTTCAAAAAAATATACACACTAAGTTTTATGCACGTGCAATGCACGTGATTAAATTTCATACTTGATCTATTTCCTTACTAAAATTATTCATCAGTTTCATTTTGATAGTTTTTATTTTCTTATAATTCTAAATTTTAGCATTGTGATTATTTAATTTTTTGATGTTTGTTTGAATGCGCTACAGCAAATTTAAAGTTTTGTGCTGATAATTAAAAGTACAGGAAACAAATATAATCTAAATCTAATTTGAATTTTTATTTTATTTGAACTAACATGAAACTAAGTTTGACTTGGGTATAGTGTTACCAAAGTGAAAAAAACTTTAAAAAAATAGCAATATGAAAGGAAGATAAAAAAAATTAAAGCTAATAAGCCAAGATAATTGATTAAAAATGATCTAGAGCAAATAAAGAGAATATAAAATTTATTCCTAATTATTTATAGACTTAATTAAAAAATTATAAACTAAAAATTGATGCTAACTATAGTGCACTTTTATATAATAAAACTATCCACATAAGTATATAAATATACTAAAAAGTTTATGAAAAATCCCTTCTAAAGATTATTTATTTTACTAAAAAAATAAACTATTCTATAAAATATTTAAAAAACAATAATGTCTTTTATTCCTTTTGTTTCTTTTTTTATTGAGTTAAGATCATTCCTTCTTTACCTTTATCTTTTTCCTAGGTAATTCTAGAGTAGTGTCTTCATCGTCTATATCGATCGTAACATTAGGCTAGAGTTGGATTTCTTATGCTGTTATCTTTCTCTGGGCTAGTTCACCTTTTATCTTCTTATCTTACATCACAAAAAAGTTGAATGTATTTCTGATGTTCAACACAAACTTCTGGAAACATAGACCTTGATTATTTTTTGGTGTCAATGAGAATAAATGTTAATTTCAAATATAAATTTTTTGTGTTTTTAATTTATTACTTTAATAAGGTTAGAAGTTACCTCTTTTTTTTGTAACGAATTTTTTTGTTGTGCATCCTATAAGCGTTTTTGCTACATTAAATAATATTATGTTTGCTCTATCAGTGATATTTTTCATGATGATCTAAACTAAATAACTATATTTTTTGTGTCAATTTGCCATAGATTATAATATTAATATTTGATTTTGATATGTTTATTTCATGAAAAGGGATAATACTTAATCTTGATACTACGTTATCGGTTGTTCTGTGATATTTATTATTTGGACACTTTTATTAACATCTCTATCCACCTTTTTGTTATAACATTTGCAAGCGTAAAACCACGGCTCAACTCTATTATAAATGGTAGTTATCTTTACATTATAGGTGCAATAACGTGTCTATTTATTAGTAAACTATTTTTAGATTTAATTGTGTGAATCCTAGAGTAGGTCTTATAAGATCATAACTCTTTTGAATATTGTGACGATTACATATATTAGTAACCTAACTTTGTGTTGTATTTATAAAAAATCTTAATGGAAATGCTTATGACTTGGCAACTTGTTCGAGCCTAGCATATTAGATTTAAAATATAATATTTTTTCTTTATTGTGTTATATGGATGTTTGCTTGGTTTTCTTACTATTCTCTTATTTTTTAGTAAGTTAGATTTTTGTGTTGATATATATTATCGACATAATTTACGATGACATGTATATCTGCCCTGTAAATTTGAGACAAATATAAAATGGATGTTATGTTTAGCAGCCTTTACTAAGAATTTTAGTAATGAAGTATGCTACCTTCATATTTAAAAATCTTGAAATCTAATAATACTATTGCATGCTTATCTTTGAGTATGCCTTCAATAAACGATCCTTCATTGGTACTCATCCCCAAATAAAGTTGTACGCGGAGTCATACCACTCTATAGGAAAAAGAAAAATATCGATTTTAATTTTTATTACTTACGCAATTGTAAGTAAGTATCATGTATATATATTTTGTCCATTATAATAATTTCCCTCTCCTTATATGGTTTGTTATATTTCGCAACATGGTTAATCAACAACTTCACTTAATTTCTATTATAAAATTATTTATATGTAATTTTATATTAATTTTATTATTCCTTTAATATTTAAAGAATAAAATATAAAAATTTATAAATACTTACTAATTTTTCTTGTATCTTTCATGGAGGATGTTTCTTTGATTCGGAAAAAGTTGCTCAATATGTTCTTCAAGGAGAACTCAGTTGATGCTTCTTTAATAGATATGTCTTTTGTCAATGTCAATTAAGGTGATTCATGAATGTTTCTAAATTTTGGGTTTATTTCCTTGAATAATTTCTAGATTTGATGGGTATTGGTTATAAAAATTTCAGGGTTTTTATGATATTTAACTTTTAAGGGATTTCTTACAATATTTATAACTTTGAGGTTTTTTTTATAAATTTTCAAGTAACTATTGGTAATTCCTTTAATTTATTTATGTTGTTTGCAAGTTTTGAAAATTTAAAAATTTAAGTTATTTTTTTGTAATTTAAAATTTTAAGGTTCTTTCTACAGTCTTTAAAATGTTAAGGGTGCTAATTGCAAAATTTAAACTCTTTGGGAACTATTGTTGATTTCCATATTTTATTTTTAATTGTTTAAGTTTAGAAAAGTCAGGATGTTTTGTGTAAATTTAAACATTTGAGGGTTTTTTGTGTAATTTTTAAACCTTTTTGGTTTTTTGTAATACTTTATGTATTATAATATATTAGCTATGTATGATTTCTTAATCTTATTTTTTTAAACTATTTAGCTGTAGATAGTTCACTTAGGATTACTATATATATGATAATAATTTTCAATAGAACTATGCTTTTAAACACTATTTTGAATATTTCATTTAAAACTTACTCTATTCTAATACTAACTATATCCTATACTAATCCTTCATGGACTACCTATAGCTCAACATTTATAAAATATTTTATAAATAAAATATAAATTTTTTACTACTATTTCATAATACAAAATATGATAAGTATAAAACTTGGTGTGTGATTATATATCATGAAACAGCTCGAGAAACAAAGTGTGAAGTAATCATATTTTTATCATAGTGTATGAAACTATATATGTGTGTGTGTGTGCGCGCGCGCGTGTGTGAGAACATGTGTAATATAATCAAGCCTATGCACTAAAAGATAATCATCTAAATCAATCTCGTAAAAGCATATATGTAAGCATGTCCTAAGGTTTTTTTCAAAGAAAATAAAAAGAAATAAAGAGAAAATTTTATTTTTGATTAAAAAATCTAAAAAACCCCCAAAAAATAAAAAATCTTTTTGTTTTTAATAAAAATGAAACATCAAGAAAGAAAATCAAAAACTTAAGGAAAAAAAATCAAATTATATACATATAACAGGAAAGATCAACATGCTAAGTATCAAGAGATGGAAATACCTAAATTTTGTCTCAATCTAGTGAAACAATCTTTAGGCGAAGGTTTTGTAAAAATATTTTCAAGTTGTTGATTAGTAGGGATAACTATATCTAAATATTCTCTGTGATCCCTAACAAAATATGTTGAATATCTATGTGTTTTGTGCGTGAATGATAGATTAGTGTTTACTCAAAACAATATCATTCTTATTATCACATTTAAGAGGAACTTTCTTAAAGGTGATGCCATAGTCTTGAAGAGTCAAAGACATTCAAAGGGCTTGTGCATGACAACTACCTAATGTAATATTCTTAATTTCTATAGTATACAAAGCTACACAATTGTATTTCCTATTAGACCAAAAATCACAGAATGGCCTAAAAAATGTATCGTTCCACCAGTGCTCTTTCTATCTATATGATAGCCATCATATTCACTATATAAATATCCGGCTAAATCAAAAGAATTGCATAAAGAAAACTATAAATCGAAATTTGCATTCTAATTAAATATCAAAAAGTTTATTTTACAGCTTTCAAATGTGACTCTTTAGGATTTTACTTGAAACCTTGCATAGAAACAAATAAAAAACATAATATCATGATGGGAAACAGTATGATATAAGAGACTACCAATCATTTCACTATATCTCTTTTCATCAATTGACACACTCATCTCATCTTTCGTAAGCTTTGTTGAAGGGCTAATCATGGTTAAAGCAGCTTTCAATTTATCCATATCGAAGTGTTATGAAGCTCTTTAACATGCTTCTCCTGTGAAATAAATACACCATCTTTTATTTGCTTCACTTAAAACCCTAAAAAGTATTTCAACTCTTCTTTTATTTTCTTCACTTAAAACCCTAAAAAGTATTTCAACTTCCATCATACTCATCTCTAAGTCATCCTACATTAACTTTTTAAACTTATGATAAAGATCCTTATTAGTAGTTTCGAAAATAATATTCTTAACACGCACTTGCACGATAAGAAACAAATTGAACAAATAAGGTATTTTAGTAAAAAAAACTTTTTAAAATTATGTTTAATTAGAAAAGAACTTAGATGATCATGCTTGAGATGCTTGTTCAAGACCATGTAAAGCTTTATTTAACTTATGTACATAATCTGGAAAAACATGATCAATGAAACCTAAGGGTTATTCTATATAGACTTCTTCCTTTAGATACCCATTTAGAAAAATACTTTTTATATTCATTTGATAGAGCTTAAAACATTTATAACAAAAAACATACACAAAATTTTGATGACTTTAAGTCTAAAAATCGGAGCAAAAGTTTCATTGAAATCAATCTCTTCTATTTGATTGTAACATTTAGCAACAAATATAGCTTTATTCCTCACAATATTACTTTTTTCACTTAGTTTATTTTTAAAGAGTCATTTAATTCCTACAATAGGGTGGCCCTTAGATTTAGGGACCAAATTCTAAACTTTATTATGAATTGATTAAGCATTTCTTGGATTGTAATAGTCTAATTTTCATCATTGGTAGCCTCAATTCACATTTTTAGGTTTTATTTTAAAATGGAATTAAAAAAGCATAGAATTATCTGAAAAATGATTAAGAATTATTACCTTCACCTATTTCATGGTTAACATGGAAAAATAATATTCATTCAAATGAGTAGATGGCTGTCGATTCCTTTTGGGGTGATCTCTTGTTTGTCATTTGTTGATTTTCTGAGTCTGTAGGAATTTGAGTGACTTCTAAAACTTTACATATTGTCTCCCCATTTTTCTCCTTCATTTCCTCTTCCTTGACCCATGTTTTCTCCAGAGATTTCTTCTCACTCTCTTCCTGTATCTTCTCATATTCAACTTGATCGTTTAGATTCATCATAAGTGGGTCTTTGCATTGTTAATTACAAAACCAATAGAAGCATAAGTCTTATCAAATTTAACATGAATAGACTATTCAAGAACTTTAATTATCTTGTTGTAAACTCTATAAGCTTTAATACATGAAGAATATCCAAAGAAAATACAATATCAACTTTAGAATCAAATTTCTTTAATTGATTTTTTGTATTTAAAAGATAACACTTATAATAAAAAACACGAAGATGTGAGACAACTGGGGAAATTTAATAGTAAAGTTCATAAGAGGTCTTGTTTAGCATATGTCGAAGATAAGCTCTATTACTTATGTAGCATGATGTATTTCACTGCCACAGTCTATAATTGTTTTTACAATTTACACTCATTTGACATAGTTTTAGCCATTTTCCTATAAAGTCTAATTCTTCCTATCGACAACTCCATTTTATGTGGTGTTCCAGGAGAAGAATAATCATGTGTGATACCTTTATTAACCAAATTCTTAAACAAAAATATTTTCAAACTCACCTCCACAATCAAATCGAATGGTACTAATAGGGAGACCGTTTTCATTTTCAATCCATTTTAATTTTTTTAGGGGTTGTTTGGTTCAACAAAATTTTTAGCATTTGAGGTGAATTTGAAATTCTTGGAGCAAAAATGTCTCATTTTCATTTATGGGATTCCATATGGAGTGTTTGTTTCAAAATAAATTTTGGCATTAAGTATCCATAAAATGAAAAAAAAACTACAAACTTTTAGGATTTGCCAAATCTTGTAATTTAGATAGGATTTGCCAAATGCTAAAAATTTAAAGTTGTGACACTAGATATCCATACATTTTGTTATTTTCTATACTTTAAAGTTTGGATCAAATCATAAATTATAATTTCTAGAATTGGTTTTCCTCTAATTAAGTTGAACCAAACATAAGACTAAGAAATCCAAAATATGTTAAAATGCATATATTTGAAATTCTTGATGAGATTTTAAAATCTATATTTTTAGGATTTGAATCAAACAACCCCTTAAAGCATTCATTCTTTTTGGCTAGAAATATGACCCATGTAAATCTAGGCTAATCATCAATCACAGCTAAATAATAACTCTTTCTTTCTAAACTTTATGTGGACACCTATTTAAAAAGATCTAAGTGAAATAATTACAGAAGTTTAGAAATGCTTGTAGGCGTCAAAAATTGCCTATAGGTCCCCGAATATAGCTCAAGACAAAGAGAAGGCGATGAACGTCATTATCCGAGTCGAAGATGATTATCCGACGCCGACAAGCGCATGAAGCGAATCGGCGAACCGTTGATGACACGACAACGAACCACCACAATAACAAACGTCAAGTGGCCCACACACGTCAATCAACTCAAAGCGTCCAAACGCGCCCAACAATCAGTTAGCACGCACGCGTCATTCAGCTCGCATGTGTCAATCATCACTCGTGCGCCTCAATCAACACGCGCACATCAATCAGCTCGAGGGTCAATCAACTCGCGTGCGTCGGTCAACACGCGCGTGTCAATCAACTCGCGCACGCCAACATACGAACGCGTGCATCAATCAACATGCACACATATCAACCAACGCGCGTTCGATAGTCAGTCCCGCAATGAAACGTACAAGTCAACCGAATACGCAAAACGGGAGAAACTACAAATCTCGGAAGAGTCAGAAAACCAAAAAAGTGTCAGGCTTCGGAACCCGCGCCGATGCGGGATGACCGAAACTGACCCGCACCAGCGCGGGTCGGTCGAAACCGACCCGCACCAGCGCGGGTCGGCTTTGGCCGACCGGCGGTTGGGCGGGTCGGTCGGCCTGGCAGGTCGGCCATGGCCGACTTGCGGGTCGGCGGGGCGGCCAAGGCCGACCCGCGCCCCCGCGGGTCAGCGCGACCCGACGCGCTGTTTTGACCCGAAAACCCGTTTTTCGACGGTTTTGAGCGGTTTTCTCGGGATTTACCTGTTCCAGGGGTTCCTAACTGCCTAAATCATATCTCTAAACATTGTTAATCAGTTGTTAACTGAGAATGGAGCTAAATCACTTGTTCTCATCCAAATAATCACTTCCGAAGCCCTATAAATACAAGCCTAGGGCATCCTTTCAGCGGGGGTGATTAATTATCAAGACGAGGAGGTGCTGCCGGATTAAGGAGTCAAAGGAGCATAAATTTCAGCGAGGGTGGATAGATCTTGGCGAGTTCTTCAGCATAAAGAAGGAGAGTTCGAGAGATCCGAAACCCGTGCCCGTCCATTCCTTGAGATCAGGCTTGGTCTTGATCTCGAGAAGAGTTCTGATTTCGCTTGGTCGATCTCAGCGCTTCAAATCAAACACATCCTCGGTGAAGGCGAAGCTCTGCCGAATTTTTCATCAACCAGATCCAGATCAAAGGCGGTCCACGGATATCAAAATCCCCGGCACAGGCAAAGATCTCACGCAAGCAGAAGACCGATAAACGATATCTGCGTTTGTTTGACGAGAGTTGTATTTTTTGTTTTCATTATGTTAGAGTCTTATAAAAAGACCATCTTTTTGTATTTTCATTGTAACGACCGAAGTTATAATGAATACCTCAATGAAGAAATCAATTTTCGACGCAAACAAACTGGCAACCACAGTGGGAGCCAACGGTCTCGACGCCGAGGCCGTCGTGTCGCAACCGATGATTAAGATCCCGGTTGAAGAGGTGGTCGAATACGAGTTCGACCAACAGAAGTACGAAGAATACCTCTCGTCCTCCTCCTCCAGATCCTCCGCTTCTCACAAGTGTAAGAAGATCAAGACCCCTGTTACTATGGTAGCTAGACCTTGCAACGCCTTTCCGGCCTCCAACGAGTCCGGATCTGCAGATTTGAACTCCTCCTCAATCAAGGAGTTGAGTACAGAAGGCGCGCCCACTTTATCAAAGAGAGCCCGTCAAAGGCAGCGCCAACGCCTTGCGCGCCAACTCGCTAGGGCTTTGGAGTCAATTGACGGGATCCGTTACGAGGCGGATCTGAAAATTAGGCAACGCCAAGCGCCCCAACAGCGGACAAATGCCCCCTCTTCCAAATCACCAACATGTGAATGGGTACAAGTCAAAAGGACCCGTTCAACCCTTGAAGAGCTGATTAAAAAGCACCGCGTACTGCTTACGCACGCGCGAATTCGTGTGCAAAAGGCAAAAAGGTTGCAGAGGAAAGAAGTGGAAAAGAAGCCACAAAAACTGCTCAAAGTTTAGAGGCCAAAGTCTAAGACGGCGGCCGGAAAGATCGAGAATCGCGGGTCACTTGGATCCAACCCTCCACTTCGCGGGTGACTTGGATCCGACCCTCCAAATCACGGGTCACTTGGATCCGACCTGCCAATTCGCAGGTCACCCAGATCTGACTCGCCAATTCGTAGGTCACCCAGATCCGACCCGCCACTTTGCGGGTCACCTGGATCCGACCCTCCAATCCACGGGTCACTCAAGTCTGACCCGCGCCAGGGTAAAGACAGAAGACGTTATGCACATGTTTCGTCGATCCCTTCGAGCTCCGCACCTCCGACGAAACACTGTGATAGCGTGGACTTGTCCCGTTTCAAGATGAGGATGGAGGATCGTCTGGGTCCTTTACATAAGGATCAAGACAAGATTGCGATCAAAGAACGCTTGGGTCGGGTGACCGAATCCCGAGCAATTACTCAAGCTGGGGGTCGCACACAGAAAACTTCTGTAATTGACTGCCTCGGACGACGAATTAAACTTTAAGAGCCCGTCAAGAGTTCACGCTCACAAATGCGTGACTCTAAACGCGTGACTCTTGAGAATGCTAATAAAGCGGCAAACCCCCTGAAAAAATGTATTCATCTGACGATGACAACGTTATACCAGGGGAGTCGTGTCAACACACGATAGGTTACTCCGGTCATATGACCGATGAGTTGTACTATCGGGCTGGGGGGTACGAACAAATATCGTAAGAGAAGTACCCGGGAAGTGAACCCTCGCTGTCCGTGCGCCAAGATTATCAGGGCAGTATTATCGGTGTGTAGCTACCCTAAGACCGCTCTACAGAGGGTCTCGGTATTCGAGAGGATCTCTAACGGAGCGACTAAGCCCAAGCCAAAATGTTTTCGTGAGAAACAATCAGCCATTAAAGGTGACGAACTTTCGAAAGTCACAATAAATATGACTGATAAGGGAAAGTCGGTTCAACCTTCTAGCTCTGACCCGCTTGTATCGCATCATCTAACTCGGTTACGATCAGGAACTATTAGACAAAGGGATTATCAGAGAATGCAGAGGGGATTATCTTCGGATGACGAAACGTCAGATGCCAACTCTGCAGTCGCTTCTGATAATACGGTATCTAGTCCGGGACAATCCCGGGAAGTGTTTATGATTAACACCGAGGAAGTAGCCAAAATGGTTGAGGATGCATTGGCCAAGCAGAAAGAGGCATTCAAGATCGAAATGGAAATGGGTATGCTACGAATGAGGGAAGAGCATGACTAACAAATCCGAGCTTTGTCGAATCAAATTGGCGAATCCAGTCATCATAGCACTGCTAACCAAGCAGGTAGCGATTCAGATATGGATGAACGCCTCAATGATGAGAGCCCTCCCGTTGATCAGAACACTAAGGGTGGTCCCACTGAAGACAATAACACCGGGGTGGTCCTGCCAATGATGACAACACTGGGGGTAGCCCTGTTATTCCTCTTAAGAATCATGCAAGCCCCGATACGAGCGAGGATGAGAAAATAAAAGATCTCGAGAGAAAAATCAACGCTCTGATGTCTGCTTGAGAGGTGAAAAGGACCGGCATTCCGTGTCCCTATCCAAAGGAGTGGGATTCATTAGCATACCCGGCGAAGTTTAACCTGATTAACTTCACGCCATTTGATGGGAAGGGTTCACCCATACAACATCTGATCTACTTCAAGTCCCACTTAGGTATGATCTTCGACAATAAAGCCTTGATGGTTCGGTCATTCGTCGGCACCCTTCATGGGCCCGCCTTCGATTGGTACCGCCGTCTCAAGTCTGGAAGCATCAACAGCTGGGACGACCTGGAGAATCTGTTCCTCTCTCATTTCTTTGATAATGACGCCGAGGTATCAATCAGAACACTCTTTGATGAGAAGCAAGAAGACGACGAGACGGTCAACGACTTCGTCAAACACTTTCGGAATAAGGCAATGAATTGTCAAGATCTGATCACAGAGGACTTCATCCTTCAAACCTGTCATAACAACCTATCTATTGAGATATTAGAAGTTATGGGAGTAGCACCGTCCAACAACTGGAAAGAGTTGAAGGTGCGCGGAGAGCGGGCTGAACGTTTCCTCAAAATAAAGAAAACCGAAAGAAGCCAACCGACGGCTAACCTTCCGAACTCAAACTTCGCCTCCCGTGGTAAGGGTAAGGCACCTGCAGCAGCTGTTGACACTAATCAGATGTCGCAATGGCAATCCCGGAGACAACGAAACACTTCGAATTCGAGATTCCAAAAAGAGTACTCTTTCAAGGATGAAGACGTTCCAGCCATCTTCGAATCCCTCCTTGAGAATAACAAGATCAAGCTACCACCTATCATAAATCAGGAGGAAACTGATAACACTACGAATCCAAAGTACTGTGCGTACCACAGGAGGGTCCTTCATCCCACCAATGATTGCTTTGTGTTTTCGGAAAAAGTTGCCTTCATCATTGATTCCATTAATAAACTTCAAACGTTACAAATGAAATTCAAATAACGAAAATAAAGATTACAACTTTTCGAAAATAAACACAAGATCCTGTTTTGCGGTCTCTTGCTTACGTGGGTCTTTAGCCTGTGACGGGGACATCGATATCCGTGGACCACCTGGCAGTCAGATCTGATCCGAGAAAATCGGGCAGAGCTTCGTCAATCCGCAAGGAGATCTAGAAGCTTGAAGCGCCTATCTCAGATAAAGTGAGATATTTGCTCTTCTTAGTATTACCGGCGAAGGGTAATGCTAAGGAACGGGTGCGGGTGATGAAGATCTAATGAAGAACTCTCCTCTGTTGAAGGGCACGATCACTCTTCACTGCAGCAGGGCTTCGCCAATCCTATCCCAAAAATCCAGATCTCCCAAAAGTGAGGCCTAAGGCTACTATTTATAGGCATAAGACGCCCTTGGGGTGTCTAGGAAAAGCCTAGACGCCCTTAGGGTGTCTAGGAAAAGCCTAGACGCCCTTGGGGTGTCTAGGCAAAGCCTAGACGCCCTTGGGGTGTCTAGGCTTTGCCTAGACGCTCCGTTACTCTTGTTTGATTGTTTCCGCCGTAAATTCTTCATCCGAACTCGGATTTGAATGATTCCAAGTGCGTTGGAAGCCTGACGAAGAGTTCTATCCACTCCAATGGTTGGATTATCTGTAGAATGAACGAGACACGAAAGGCGTTGTTCCATTTGTAAACATCACGGGGCTCTCGACTAGCCCGTGCCTTCGTTATTCCGAAATTCTGTCAGCTCACGTAGTTCGTCGATTCACTTCAAGCGTTCACCGACGTCAATGGAACTCCTGTGAACCAGATAGTAACGTTCATTGTCGTTTCTTAACACTGAGCTGTTCGTGGAGACCTATAGGCAATTTTCGATGCCTACACTTTGCTCTTAAGAATAGCATTCAAACCTTGGTTGAAGCCGGTGTCATAACGCTGGGATAAGCCGAATAAAATCGCCACACTCCGACAAGTATACGAGTATAAACTGCTTCTTAATACTCCAATAGCTATATGAGTCTAAACTATTTCCTACTGTTGACGGGAAGTTCCTGGAGGATTTTTATATGTAATATTCTTAAGGATAACCCGGTCATGTAACTGAGTGCTGTTTTCGTCAAAAGTTGGTCTTGTTGTCGAATTCATTATATCTTCGGTCGATTACAATAAATTCAAAGAAAACAGCCTTTTTATAAGACTCTTTTACACAACAAAAATGAAGATTACAACTCTTGAGAAAATAAACGCAGGATCGTTGTTTGGATCACTGCTTTTGTGGGATCTTTGCCTGTGCCGGGAACGCTTTAGCTCGTTGACCACCGAATCACAGATTCTGATTGAATCGTGAGGGGCTTATGATTCTTCCTTCGTTATCGAAGTGAGAATTGGAAATGATATCTTATCGAAGTAAGATAGTCGTTCTTCTTAAAATCAAGTCTAAGCTCGAATGTTAAGGAATCACTCCAGGAACTGAAATCTCTGCTCTTTCTGCTCTGGAATGCTCTCTGGATCCAACCCCGTGCCTCCTTCCTCAAAAAAATCGATTACAGGGGGTATTTATAGCCCTGGGGGAAACTGTCTTCTGAGACAGTGTTTACTGTCTCGCTGGTCGAGACAGTGTTTGCTGTCTCGCCCAGCGAGACAGTAAATTTGCTGTCTCGCCCAGCGAGACAGTAAAATGCTGTCTCGGGAATAGTAACTGTCTAGCAGTTTTTGTTATAACTGCCTTCCCACGTTTTAAAACTCCGTTATTCTGGCAGTTATCAACGTGATTCTCGCCCACGACGTTCCCCACGTTCTTGAACAGTTGGTGGCCACGTGTCGGCGGTTTTCAATGCGGTTTTGAACCTCTAAAGTATGTCTCGTCTGGGCGAGATAGTAAAGTCTGTCTCGCCTGGGCGAGACAGTAAAGTCTGTCTCGCCTGGCGAGACAGTAAAGACTGTCTCGCCGGCGAGACAATCCAAACTTGTGTTCTTTTTGGCATTTTTGGATGTCTTCTTCCTGAGCTGAGTTTGGATATCTTTCAGCATTTTTTGACGCCTACAAGTGTAAAGTCAGACCCAGTTCCACAAAGGAAGCTGGGGGTGGATGATTCATATAACGGGAAGTTCCGGAAGAATGCTGTATGTAATTTTCTTAGGGATAACCCGATCATTATAAACAAAGTGATAAACACTAAACCCCTACTGTGATTTTCGAACACTCTTTTGTTAACGACTCACAGTATTCCATCACAAAAATCCCCCACCGATCAGACTAATTGACGGTGGGATCACCGAAATTCTTTCCGGTTTAACTCATTCAAACTTCCGCTATGTTCGTACACTCAACACTTTCATGGTTAGAGTCCGGATATAATGCTTGGAATTTTGATCTGTCAATCTTTAATGAATTGTCAAATCCCTTCGAATTAAGTCCTTATCACTTGACACTAAGAACCCCTACTGAGTGATTTGTACAAGTCAACACTCCCACTGTGATTTGTACTTCCACTCCCACTGTCCACCTGGTTAAACCTTCTTACAGTTAGGACCACAACCAAAATCTCCTCTCGATTCCTTCAATGAACGAGAGGTTCGTTTCCAAAAATTGAGCAATCAAACCTTCCTATAGTTAGGATCATCTCAAACCTCTCACCTGGTCAAACCTACCTACAGTTAGGGTCAAAACCAAAATCCCCTCTCGATTCATCCAATGAACGAGATGTCCACTTTCAAATCGAGTGATCAAACATTCTTACAGTTAGGGTCACCTCAAACTCCCGTTTGGTCAAACCTTCTTACAGTAATGACCAAAACCATAATTCACTCTCGATAAACGAGAAATCCATCTTTAGTTCGGTAATCAAACCTTCCGACAGTTAGGGTTATCCGAATCTTTTTAATTCTTGGAGTGGAGATCTTACTCTTAGTTTCACCTTCTCGGATTATTAAAGTAGAGATCCCACTTTGAGTTTCCTTTTACAACTGGAGATAGAATATAAAATTCTTCCTCTTCAGCTTTGAGAGATAGAATATAAAATTCTTCCTCTCCCGCATCGGGTTCGTCTTTGCCCCAAGAAAAGACTCCACCTTTTCAAACTCCTAAAATCCGTGCCTCACACGCGCAGGGAATTTTATCCCGAATCCTAAGTGGGGATAAGTCAACGCCTAACACGCGTTGCCGGTTTAGTCTTTCACTGATTGAAAAAGATACCAGAATTCAGTCTGGGGCATTTTATCCCGAAGCCTAAGTAAGAATAAGTCAGCGTTTAACCCGCGTTGTTGGGTGGTTCGTTCCCGAATCCTGAGTAGGGATAAGTCAGCGTCTAACACGCGTTGCCGGTTAGTCTTTTGCCGTAAAAAAGATAAAAGCCTACATATTCGACATTGTGGCAGGTTGTTATTAATAACACCATAATCCGTGTCTTACACGCGTGAGGAATTTTATCCCGAATCCTAAGCAGGGATAAGCCAACGCCTAATACGCGTTGCCGGTTTAGTCTTTCACCGTTTGAAGAAGACACCAGAATTCAAGTCTGGGATATTTTATCCTGAAGCCTAAGTAGGGATAAGTCAGCGCTTAACGCGCGTTGCCGGGTAGTCTATTCCCGTGAGAAAGACGAAGTCTACGTATTTAATATCGTAGCACTAAAAGAGTTAACTCTTTTAGCATAACGTCACATGCGGAACGGACTTAAATAATCCGCATGCAAGCCCGATTCAAACAGTAATCTGTAAAGGCTAATCAAACTCGTTGAAGGCTGAGGATTTGCCAAAAATCCTGAGTCAGTGTCTAACACGCGTTGCCGGGTAGTCTATTTCCGTGAGAAAGACGAAGTCTACGTATTCAATGTCGTAGCACTAAAAGAGTTAATTCTTTTAGCACAACGTCACGTGCAGAACGGATTTAAATAATCTGCATGCTAGCCCGACTCAAACGGTAGTCGGTAAAAGCTAATCAAACCCGTTGATGGCTGAGAATTTGCTAAAAATTCTATAAATGTGAGTCATTGACGCATCAGCTCCGATAGTTGGTCTCGTGACTCGAGCATCTAACAACATCAAGATAAGATCCACACATTCAGATGAATCAGCTTTAACAGTTGGTCCTGCAGTCCCAACATTTGGGACCGCCACGCTCCAATACCATAAGAGCTTAAACTGTGTAGACTCCAGCAAACGTACGAGTATAAACTATGTTAACGCCGGTCAACGCGTTACAACTAAAGTCAACGCTGGACAACGCATTACAGTGAAGGTCGATGCTGGTCGACACATCAATAATTTCACCAAAATAAGGCAAAAGATGATTCCAGGGAGTTCAATTACACTCAGACATGAATTTCTGACAAAGATGATCAGTTTAAAGTCAACTCAACGATAAGAGATAAATTCGGAAACTTACACATCAACTTCAATCCAAGATTTTGACAACGGTCAGACGATAAACGCAGCACCGGAAAAACTTCATTTATTTGATAAAACAATGAATAGACTGAAGGCTGAAGGAGTCAAGAATTGAAGCAGTTCACAGGTCCCTCTACGAGATTGAGGAAAAGGACTATCTTATCCAAAGCATTCCAGACTCCCCTATAAAAGAACGAGTCAGAAATTCTTTGGAGGGGGTATCTATAGGCGTCAAAAATTGCCTATAGGTCCTTGAATATAGCTCAAGACAAAAAAAAAGGTGATGAACGTCATTATCCGAGTTGAAGAGGATTATCCGACACCGACAAGCGCATGAAGCGAATCGGCGAATCGTTGATGACACGACAATGAACCACCACAACGACAAACGTCAAGTGGCCCGCACGCGTCAATCAACTCAAAGCGTCCAAATGCGCCCAACAGTTAGTTAGCATGCGCACGTCATTCGGCTCGCGTGCGTCAATCATCACTCGTGTGCCTCAATCAACACGCGCACATCAATCAGCTCGAGGGTCAATCAACTCGCGTGTGTCGGTCAACACGCGCGCGTCAATCAACTCGCGCACGCCAACATACGTACGCGTGCATCAATCAACACGCACGCATATCAATCAACGTGTGTTTGATAGTCAGTCCCGCAATGAAACGTACAAGTCAACCGAATACGCGAAATGGGAGAAACTACAAATCTCGAAAGAGTCAAAAAACCAAAAAAGTTTCAGGCTTCGGAACCCGTGCCGATGCGGGATGGTCGAAACTGACCCGCACCAACGCGGGTCGGCCAAAACCGACCCGCACCAGCGCGGGTCAGCGCGACCCGACGTGCTGTTTTGAGCCGAAAACCTGTTTTTCGATGATTTTGAGCAGTTTTCTCGGGATTTATCTGTTCCAGGGGTTCCTAACTGCCTAAATCATATCTCTAAACATTGTTAATCAGTTGTTAACTGAGAATGAAGCCAAATCACTTGTTCTCATCTAAATAACCGCTTCCGAAGCCCTATAAATATAAGCCTATGGCCTCCTTTCAGTGGGGGGATTAATTATCAAGACGAGGAGGTGCTGCCGGATTGAGGAGTCAAAGGAGCACGAATTTCAGCAATGGTGGACAGATCTTGGCGAGTTCTTCAGTATAAAGAAGGAGAGTTCGAGAGATCCGAAACCCGTGCCCGTCCATTCCTTGAGATCATGCTTGGTCTTGATCTCGAGAAGAGTTCTGATTTCGCTTGGTCGATCTCAGTGCTTCAAATCAAACACTTCCTTAGTGAAGGCGAAGCTCTGTCGAATTTTCCATCAACTGGATCCAGATCAAAGGCGGTCCACGGATATCAAAATCCCCGGCACAGGCAAAGATCTCACGCAAGCAGAAGACCGACAAACGATCTCTGCGTTTGTTTGACGAGAGTTGTATTTTTTGTTTTCATTGTGTAAGAGTCTTATAAAAAGACCATCTTTTTGTATTTTCATTGTAACGACCAAAGTTGTAATGAATACCTCAATGAAGAAATCAATTTTCGACGCAAACAATGCTTACCAAATTCTTCAAGTTATGAGAGGATTTTATAAATTTACCTTTTATGTAAGCCTCACAAAACTCTCACTTTTAAAGGCATAGATAGAAAAATCTCTAACTAATTTTTTTCTTGAAGAGTTTTTGTAATAAATTAGTGCTTGCATATCCAAGTCTTCTATGCTGAAGTTCACTATCTTCTCTTCCTACAACTAAGTATTTTACACTGTCAGATTTGATATCATTAAAGTTTAATGTATATACATTAGCCTATCCATTTTTAGTAAAGGCAATCAAACTTATTTTTGACAATAATTTTACATATAGTAGATTAAAAAAATAGGCATATATTTGTCGTAAAGCTGACTAATGAAAATAAGATTGTGCTTTAAATCATCAACATGTAAAGTCTTAAGTGGTTTAATTTTTTTTATCTATATCGTCAACTCCTATAATTTTACCTTTATCGTTATTTTTAAAAATCATATCTCCATCTATCTTCCTATCGAGACTAAGAAACGAATCTTTCATACCTATCATTTGTTGAGAATATCCCAAGACTAAATATCATGTCCTATCATTCTCCTTAGCTCTCTAATGAATTTTCTTTTCCAAATTATCATCCTCGGAATCTTTTGAGATATAGGCAATGACCATGAGATGTGGCCTTGTAGCTCTTATTCTTCCCTTTATAATCACTCTTGTTAAGAGGCATTCATTTCTGTAATGTTTTGATTTCCTGCAACGATAATAAATAATTTTAAAATCTAATTTTTCAGATTTAGTTTTCTTTACCTTAGTGAAATTCTGATTTCATTTATTATGCATAAACTTTACCCATCTTTTGTCTTTAGAAATGATTTGAATCCTTTGATTCCTAATCCTATCTCACTCTCATCATCATCATCAGAGTCCGAGCTTGATTATTTCTTCTTCTTGGATCAAAATTTCTCTTTTTTGGTCTTTAAGGCTAATGACTTCTTCTTAGAATCATCTTTAGAAGTATCTTCTCTCTCTTTTAATCGAACTTCATGTGTGAGAAGATTATGTACATGATCTTTAAGAGTTAAATTGAAAAAACTTTACAATTCTTTAATAGTAGATACCTTTAATTTCCAATCCCTAGAAAGAGAACAAATTTTTTTCTACAAAGCTCTTTGTTGTCGAACTCTTTTCTCAAAGCTTTAGATTTATTCATAGTGCCAATGAATCGGGTGAACGTATCCTAAATACTCTCCGAGGACTTTATCTTGAAATTTTTATACTTACTCATAAACATTGTAAGTTTTACCTCTTTCACATGTGAAGTTCCATCGTGTGTAACTTTCAGAGTTGTCTAGATTCTTTAGTAGTTAAGGAACAATAAAGGGCATATGTAGCTTTGGGGTTTATTCTAGTGATTTAAAGAATAAAGCTTTTACTCAGGAGGGGTCTACTTGTCTCTAAAAGTAACAATAGTGACCTCTTCTACAAAGGTATGGGTTCATCATAGCTATTCTCTACACGACTCCAAATGTTATAATTAGTTGATAGAAAAAACACTCTTATACGTGCTTTCCGATATGTGTAGTTTGTCTCATCAAAAAGTGGGAGTCGATTCATAACATGTCCCTAAAAAAAGCTACCGTGGTTGTCAAACTAGACATCTTTACTCTAGATTGTGAATAGGGCTCCGATACCACTTGATGGATCTAGATGCAATTTGAAAGGATGTGGTTGAATAGGGTTGCTACCATTTTTCTCCTAAACACAGAATAAACAACAAAATAGATAAAATCAAGGTGAAAAACTATCAAAAATGACATACAAAAGTTTATAGTGATTCCGATAATAATTTTGTGTCCACTCTTCCTTCTCATGAAGGGGCTTCCTTACTATGCTAAGAATTCTTTTGAATCATAGCTAGATTCATTACGCTTATAAAGACTGTACCCCGAGATCTATCAAAACTAGACATATAATACAACTCTCCACAATGAGTAGCACCTAGCCCTACCTAGCACCAACCCTCAATTATCATCGGCATGAGTATGCCATAAAAATAAGTTTGAAATAAACAACCAAACAAAGTGTAAGTACAGAAAATAGGAAAGATCTTACAGCCCTTTCGATTAACAAACCATTCTTTGATTAATCAAAGTGAAGTTTGATGAAGAACAGTCTGGATGATGAAATTAATAGCAACTCTCCTTGTTGAGATGAATGTGATGAGAAAAAAGTTTGTGAAGGCCCTATGATTTTAAAACTTTAATTCAATCTCCTTCAAACAAACTCAAAAAATTTTCTCTTCAAACTCTCTTCAAAACTTTAGAATCGTCTCTTTCAAATTTATCTCTTTCAATCTTATATAGCTCTGATTAATGGGGAAAAAAGATATTTTAATCATATCAAAGTTGGAGATGAAAAGGATTAACGAACGATTGTGATTGAATTAACAATTGTGGAGTCTGGCATTTTCACCATCGATGGGCTTTCACGACTATTGATAGGTCTTGGAGCACTGTAGATCATCGATGGGTTGAGCTCCTATTTCTAAAAATCTGCAATTTATTCATGTATACTATCGATGACCTTGATTCCATCGATGTGCTTTTGACCCCATCGATGGTCCTAGGCTGAAATCAGCTTTCGTGCTGATTTTCATGTCATTTCGCTTAGTACTCCTCGTATACTTATTTTTATTTGTATTTGTGAACGTAGGGCGTGGGGGCCACACCCACGTACGCGAAACCACGCGTGCGAAGCAGCAAAGAGGTAGAGCCTAACTTTTGGTGTGGCCCACCCAAGACTTGCCAAAGCTATTAATAGCCGAAGTCGGCTAGGGTTACAACTGTAGGGAGAAAAAAGGTAGAGGGTCTTAGTCAGCTGCAGGTGAAGAAAAACAAAAAAGGTCTTTTTGGCGGCTGTTTAGAGGAGAAAAACAAAGCGTTTTTTAGATCTAAAAAAGAGATCTCGAGGAGAGAAAAAGAAAGCGATTTGAGAGATTTTACAAGAGAGAGGTCAATTCTTTGGGTAAAAATCATAGCTTTATCTTTGAGACGAGCTTGTGGATTATACAAGTTATTAGTGTTCTCCTTTATAATGGAATCTCCCCTCACCCCTTCCCGTGAACGTAGGTAATTTTGTCGAACCACGTAAATCTCATGTATTTACTATTTTCTGGGTGTTGGCTATTACTTGTTGTAGGCATCAAAAATTGCCGATAGGTCCCCGCACACAGCTCGGTGT
>BQKN01062991.1:195578-207518 GCA_022839385.1 Asparagus kiusianus
TTGTAACAGATTTCAATCAATGAAAACAGCAACTTTTACCGGAAACACTTGTATGTTCCCTCGACAAGTTTGTCCTAGAACTGATGAGATGAAGAGTATATATTTTACTTTGTTGAGATATTTAACTTTCTATTCTTGTTTCATTTGTAAAACATGAATATAGAGGTTGGCTTGTGCTTTTGTGAAAGTAAAAGCCAATGCTTTCTCTTGGGTAATATCACTTTCGCGGAGTGAGGGCGTGACTCTATGCCCAATAATTGGTATCAGAGCTGTTATTCATATTGGGAGTGGTATAGCTTCTGGTTTGAGGTGGTGCTTGGCAATTTCCTGAGAGAAGCAGATTTATTAATACAATCGGAGGATGTTGTCAACTAGCAAAATAGTTAAAGTTGGAAAGTACGAGATCGGAAAGTTCAATATGAAGAATGATTTTTCCTATTGGAGGATGCAGATGAAAAACTCGTCGATTTCATAAAAATTGCACAAGACTTTGGCTGGAAAAGAGAAGAAGCATAAGAATATGTCTGATGAGGATTGGGAGGAGATGGATCTAGAAGCACGGGCGTCGATTATTCTTTGCCTTGAAAGGGATGTAGCTTTCTTGGTAGATGGAGAGGAAATGGCTACGGGGGTGTGGTTGAAGTTAAAAAACACCTTCATGACGAAGAGTCTAACAAACCGGATCTATTTAAAGTCCAAATATTGTATACTTGCAAGATAGAGAAGGGCTCATCAAACCGAGAATACATTAACAAGTTTGATAGGATCATATCATACTTAAAGGACATAGACGTGACAATTGAAGACGAAGATCGAACGCTTCTACTACTTCTATCTCAGCCGAAGTCTTATGAGAACCTGATGTAAACACTGATGCTTGTGGGAGATAATTTGATGATGGATGAGACTAGAATGGCGCTTCTAACGAATGACCTTCGAAAGATTACAAACAGTAACATGACTACTGGTGGTAGCAAAGAACAAACACATTGATTGTTTGCTAGAGGAAGGAGCAATGAGCGAGGAAAAAACAAGGAAGAAAAGTTTGGATCTAAATCAAGACCTCTTGCGGGAACAGCGTGTTTCAAATGCGGTGAAGTTAGGCATTTTAAGGTCGACTGTCCAAATAAGAGAGTAAGTAGGAAGAAGAACAACACGAGACTGAGAGGAGAGAAGGCAATGAAGAAGTGAGCTATGTTTCAGAGGAAGGGAGCGAGAAGAAATGCTATGTCGTCACGGGTGGCGAGAATATCTCTGAAAAGTTGATTCTTGATTCAGGTTGCTCTTACCACATGTGCCCAAATAGGAAGTGATTTACTACCTACAAAAGTATTAATGATGGAACTGTATTGCTGGGAAACAACCATGCTTATAAAACGGCGGGGCTAGGTAATATCAAGATCAAGATGCATGATGGAATGGTCCGAACCCTGACGGATGTGAGGCACGTTCCCGATTTACGGAAGAATCTTATCTCAATTGGTGCATTGGATTCTGGTGGCTGCAAGATTATCACAGAAAATAGAGTGAAGAAGGTTGTTTGAGGCTCCCTTGTAGTGATGAATGGTGTTCGTCACGGTAATTTATATACTCTATCAGGTATGACGATGACGAGAGATGCAGCGGTTAGAACTGAAATAAGTGGTGGAGACCCATGTGAGCACACACGGTTATGGCATAGGCAGTTTGGGCACATGTTAAAGAAGGGTCTAGTTCTGGTTAGTAAGGAGGGTCTGCTGAAGAATCTGAAAAAACCTTGTATGGATTTTTGCGAAGATTGTGTGAACGAAAAAGCGCACAGGGTAAAATTCTTGAAAAGTAATCACAAAAGCAGAGCTATACTAGATTATGTGCACACGGACGTTTAGGGTCCGGCTCAGACAACTTCCAAGGGTAGATCCAGGATTTTGTCTCTTTCATAGATGATCATTCGATGTATGCTTGGATTTATTTTCTGAAACATAAGAATGAGGTATTCGATACATTCAAGAAGTGGAAGGTGGTGGTTGAGAACATGACATAAAAGAAATTGAAGACACTGAGATTTAACAATGGTACAAAATATACAGATGGTGCTTTCAAGGAGTTCTGTGATCGGGAGGGCATTGCTAGACATTTGACAGTTAGATCTACACCACAGCAAAATGGGGTCGTAAAGAGACTAAAATCGAACATTAGGGAGAAAACAATGAGTATGTGATCTTATGTTGGATTGAGTAAAGAATGATGGGCAGAAGCGGTGGCTACAACTTGCTATATTATGAACCATTCTCCACATTCTATATTGGATGGTGATACACCCTATAGGGTGTGGTCAGGGGAGCATGTAGATTATGAGAGGCTCCAGATTTTTGGGTGTACCACCTACTATCACATCAACGAGGGAAAGCTTGATGCGAGGGCCAAGAAGGTAATTTTTTTAGGGTATGCAAATGGTGTAAAAGGCTATCGTCTTTGGTGTACAGAAGATTCAGAGTTCGTGATCAACAGGGATGTTACCTTTGATGAGAAATCCATGATTGCTAGGACACCCAAGAATGATGGTGTTAGGATTGTTGAGACTTCAAAGTCTCAGGTTATTAAAATAGAACATAAAGACCAACCGGGTTCTAGTCATGTTCAAGTGAGAAATCGGGTAGATGATGAGCTTGAGCAGGAGGAGGTTCAGCAGGAGAATACACAAGCACTATAACAACAACAGCTCGAGGATAGTTTGGCTTTCACTAGGCCAAGGCGGGCATACAAACAGGTACTGAAGATGGGGGCGGATCAACCCCTGAAGCACTATGGGCATGTTAATTTGGTAGAATACGCACTCTCGATGGTAGATGATGAGACTGTCTCCTTCAAGGAAGTTATTCGAGATAGAGATAGTGAGAGTTTGTTGGCTGCGATGGAGAAGGAGATGGAATCTCTTCGGAAGAACCAAACATGGGAGGTGATCAAATTGCCCGTAGGAAGAAAAGCTATTGGTTGTAAGTGGGTGTATAAAAGAAAGAAGGATCCTTCAGAGCTCAGTAGTATAAGGTACAAGGCGAGGCTAGTGGCTAAGAGCTTTGCACAAAGAAAGGGTGTGGATTATAATGAGATTTTTTCTCCGGTTGTGAAACACACTTCTATTCGGATGCTATTGAGTATTGTTGCTCATAGTGATCTTGAGCTAGAACAACTTGATATAAAGACAGCCTTCTTACACAGAAACTTGGATGAAAAGATCTACATGCATCAACCTGAGGGCTATAAGGTTGAGGATAAGAAGAATCATGTGTGTCGCTTGAGGAAGTCACTCTATGGACTGAAGCAATCTCCTCGGTAGTGGTACAAGCGATTTGACTCTTTCATGCTAAAGCATGGATTTTCCCGAAGCGATTATGATTATTGTGTTTACATTCAGAAGCTTCATGGAGGTGATTATATCTATCTCCTTTTATATGTGGATGGCATGCTTATTGCTTCGAAGAGCAGGGTGGAGATAGCTAGGCTGAAATCTCAACTTGGTAAAGAGTTCGAGATGAAGGACATGGGCGCTGCAAGAAAAATACTGGGTATGGAGATTAGAAGAGAGCGGGCAAATCGACGATTGTTCTTGAGTCAAAATGGCTACATAGAGCAGGTTATTGCAAGGTTCGGGATGCAAAGTGCTAAGTCGGTGGTGACTTCATTGGCTCCACACTTCAGGCTTTCAGGTAAACATTCTCCCACTATAGCGGAAGATAAGGCACACATGGAGCGTGTTTTTTATGCTAGTGTAGTTGGCAGTTTGATGTACGTCATGGTGTGTACACGTCTAGATATTTACAGGCGGTCAGTGTGGTCAGCAGATTCATGGCGAATCCGGGAAAGGCACATTAGGAAGCGGTGAAATGGGTCATGAGGTACTTGAAGGGTACCGTTGATATGGGTCTATGTTTTGATGGAGATACGTGTTAGATTGATGGGTTTGTTGACTCAGATTATGCGGGCGATCTAGATAGATGACGGTCTACTAGTGGTTATATATTCAGGATACATAAGGCTCCAGTTAGTTGACGATCGATATTACATGCTATAGTGATACTTTCTACTACAGAGGCCTAGTACATCATGACCATGACGGAGGGAGTAAATGAAGCATTGTGGTTGTGGGGTCTTCTGGACGATTTGGGGAATGAGCAATAGAACGTGAACTTGTGGTGTGATAGTCAGAGTACGATTTACTTGGCGAAGAATCAAGTTTATCATGCTCGTACCAAGCATATCGGTATCAGATATCATTTCGTGCGGGATGTTATAGAGGAAGGTAATATTTCTCTCATGAAGGTGCACACGAATGAGAATCCCGTTGACATGTTAACCAAGGTGGTCACAGGTAGCAAGTTTAAGCATTGCTTGGACTTGCTTCATATCAGCCCGTGTTGATTTGCCCAAGAGGGCATGGCCCTTCGGGGTGGTGATGGGGTGAGGTGGAAACTATGATGAAGAATTGCAAACTACGATTAGCTTGATCCCAGTCAGAGGGTATGTAGGCAGTCGCGGTATAGTGGCGCAGCTAGTGTGGCCTAGTTTAGTGTTTCAGATCTATCTCTGATGATATTCGCGGTGTTCTTCTGGTGTTTGTCCAAAATTTAAGGTTTATCAAATGATGTACAAGGTGAAGAATTGTGAACGTGGGGCGTGGGAGCCACACCCACGTACGCGAAACCACGCGCACGAAGTAGCAAAGAGGCAGAGCCCAACTTCTGGTGCGGCCCACCCAAGACTTGCTAAAGCTATTAATAGCCGAAGTCGGTTAGGGTTACAATTACAGGGAGAAAAGAAGAAGAAAAGGCAGAGGGTCTTAGTTAGCTGCAAGTGAAGAAAAACAGAAAAAGGGTCTTTTTGGTGGCTGTTTAGAGGAGAAAAACAGGGCGTTTTTCAGATCTAAAAAAGAGATCTCGAGGAGAGAAAAAGAAAGCGCTTTAAGAGATTTTACAAGAGTGCGGTTAATTTCTTTTGGGTAAAAATCATAGCTTTATCTTTGAGACGAGCTTGTGGATTGTACAAGTGGTTGGTGTTCTCCTTCATAGTGGAATCTCCCCTCACCCCCTCCCGTGGACGTAGGTAATTTTGTCGAACCACGTAAATCTTGTGTATTTACTGTTTTCTAGGTGTTGGCTATTACTTATAGGTTCCCTCGACAAGTCAGTCTTAGAACTGATGAAAGGAACAGTGTATATTTCACTTTGTTGAGATATTTTACTTTCTATTCTTGTTTCATTTGTGAAACGTGAATATAGAGATTGACTTGTAGTTTTGTGAAAGTAAAAACCAGAGCTTTCTCTCGGGTAATATCGTTTTCACGGCGTGAGGGCGTGAATCTACGCCCAACGGTATTATATCATCTCGAACAATTATTACTACCAAATAAGAACTTATTATTAGCCAACAAAAGCTATTATATGGCCTACATTTTTACAAACCTGACAGTGGCTTCACTGTATATTTTATTAATTAGAGGATCGCCTCATCTATCAACAGCCAACCGTGCCTATATATTAATGGCGTGTGATGGATCGCTCATATGTTTCTTTTCCAAAATAATAATGAGACATTCTCCGCGTCAACGCTGACACTATAACACTGCATTCTTGGTGACCTATATCAGCTTGTTTAAGTCCGCTGAGATACAGAGACGGATAAAATATTTTTTTTATTTTTATTTTTCACATACATATTTGGGCATGAAGCCGTCATCTAAGACTCGCAAATTGCGAGATGCTGAGTCGCGTGGTACTGGTATTAAGGTGCCGACCGAATTGCTACATGTGATGTAAGAGAGGTTGGTTAGTTGGAAAGTAGGAAAACTAATTATCTGAATCAATTATTAATTTAGTTGAAGTAGTTCTAGCAGAGCTCCCCATGCCTTTGTCTTAATATCATTAACTAAGAATATATACAGGATAACGGGGACGGTTTCAATTTGGTGATGAGCCCATTAAGAGAAGTTTCTTGCAGAAAACGTTGGTGGAGATGATAGGGTCCACAACTTGTATTTGTCTTATGTTTTATTTTTATTTTTATTTTTTAAAAATCTAGTTTTAGTTGGAATATATAGATTTAATGTTGTAGAAATGCACACTCACAAATTAACATCCAATATTATAGATCAAATTAAGGCTGTATGAGACGGCACCGAGCTCATCAGTCCAGACTCTTCAGAGCGATGACTGCTAGTCGTCTAGAGCTGTCTCATTGCAAGAGAAACAAAAGCGTGAAGCTGTCACGTTGTACTATAAATGTAACATTAAAAGAGAACCATGTGCCTACGCGTGGGCAGGCCGAAGTCGTGTGGACTCATCGACGTCTTCATGGGCTAATACCTATACAACCATATTGCATCGTATCCATTTGTTATGTGACAACAAAGATTCCCGTGATTCGAGAATTATTTTTACTTAATTCTTATAGATTACATGAAGCTGCTGATTGAAAAGCTTACTGATCGATGATGCGAGCTCGTGTATGTCACCCATATATACTGTTTGTAGACTCTCGAAGCTACCATGAAAATTCTGTAGCATTTTAGTTTGAAAAATTCCCTTTCGTGTGCTATGCACAATAGTTAATTGTTAGGTCCCGTGCGAATATTTTAGACAAGGAATCATCCTTGTTGCCTTGATTCTTGTTTACAATAATATATCGGTTTTTCTATAGAGTGCCCTTGGGCACTCTATAAGAGAGGAGAGAGATAGAGAGAAATGAATGAGGAGAAGATCCCAATGCAAATCAGGGGACCCCCCTCCTCATTCATTTCTCTCTATCTCTCTCCTCTCTTATAGAGTGCCCAAGGGCACTCTATAGAAAAACCGATAATATATACATCAAAACGAGGACAATCGAGAACATCCAGCCCAAGCTGAGGATTCTAATTTGGGTTAAACTATTGGGCCATTTTGTTCAGACCTGGATAGTAACATGGGCTTTTTTATGTGGGCTTAGCCGTTACCGGCCTGCGAGATGCCTCCGCTCCAGACATAGCAGCTCAACCGAGGACCAAAACACGGCGAAAAAACCGCAAAACCCCATACTTTTAACAAATTTGCAACCAGCCCCCCTCCTTCATCCCCTCGCTCTCTCCCCGTCCTCAATGGCGCCCTCCATCGTAAGCCCTAACCCTAACCCCAACCTCATCCCGATCCCTCTCCGATCACCCAGGCGACGCCTTCGTCGTCGACGAAGAGGGATCCGGTGATGCTGAGGACCAGCCCATCGAAGAAGGTCCAAGGGGCCTCCGGCAAAGGCGGGGAGGATCCTCAGCTTGTGGTGGTCGCCGTCGACAAGGACAAGAACAGCCAGCACGCTCTCAAATGGGCGGCCGATCACGTGATCCCTAGAGGCTACGCCTTTGTCCTCCTTCATGTCAGGAAACGGGATGGTAAATTTTTAGTTTTTCGATCTATTCATTAGGTTTTGAATTAATCTTGATATTTGCTGAAAACAACCGTCAGAAGTTTGAATTTGAGGGTAAATTAGCAAGTGTTTTGATTTGGAGGGTAATTCGCAAATATAGTTGATCTGGGGGGTATATCGGTGATAAAAAGGATTTTTTTTAATGGATGGTGAAGATTTAGAAGAAAGTTGGATGTTGTGAATTTTGATTAGAGGTGAAATTTTCATTACAATGTTGTGAACAATTTACTAGTGGAATTATGTGGAGATAACCAGATGTGGACGATTTGATTTTGTGGAACATCCCTTCTTGACTGAAATATTATTTGCTTCTATTTGTAAGTATTTGTTACTTGTTAGGTGATGTTAGAAATGAGTTGGTTTTACTTTTTTATCCTAAAGAGTAATTGCACGTCGGATTATGCCGATTGCTTTGGGAATCTGATGTTTTCTCAACTCAGGAGTTATGATGTTTCTTTTTAGAGCTATTGATTTATTTACGCACTTTGAGTCATTCCATGTGGATTGTAATTATGGTATCTCCACCTATAATTAACTAATCCTAACATGTTATATATTCCATAACTTCGTTCAATATCCATGCCTTTTTTTGGGAAACTTCCTGCAGCTAATATATCATATCTTACATTATTATTCTTGTGCATGATAATAACAATTGGTTTATGAATGCTTATTGTCAAATTGTTTTCATTTTTCATTTACTGAAACTTTTCATGTTTGATATCCAGCCAGTCTAATTCATGGACTTGAAGATGAAGTTTCATCTGCAGACATTGAGACACAAGAACTACTCACACCATTTCAGTGTTTCTGCAGCAGAAGGGCGGTATGTAGATGCAATCTTCATATTAGAGCTCTAAAACAATGAGGTTAGCCTTGAGTTAATATCAACTAGTGAAGTTAGGGGCTAATAGGATATCTTTCTTTTGCATAGCTAGGCAGAATATCCTTGTGGGAGTCGAATCCCTCCATATATAATGAGAAATTGATGGTTTGTTATTAGAGTCTCCCAACTTAAAATTTTGATGTGTGTCTTTTTATATCTCCAAAAAATCGACACGTGTCTTTTTATCTCCTCTAAGCATGACTCGTGAACACCCAATCCTATTAGAAACTAACATTTGGACCGCTAATCCTAATGGAAACTGAAATGTGGACACCTAATTTTATCTTTACCCAAAAATCTTATTCAAATGAAACCAGTCCATCATTAGATAATTCTTATAATCAAATATTTGATAATCCTAATTAAATCATAACTATCCATATATTAGAAAAATCTAATAATCATATTTTTATTTCTCTTTTCCTTTTATTTTTCTGTTATTTTTTGGCTTTTTCTTTTCTTCCATTTCTTTCTCAAACTACAAACAGATGCGACAAGTCCATCTTTTATTTATTGGGTTTTGCATATATATACCCTTTAAAGTATAGCTATTCTTTAATTTACCCCCAAATGAAAATAATTATAAATCAAGCCCCTCAATTTGCTTTATTCCCTCAATTTTACTCCTAACATTAGCTTCTGTAAAATTTTGAATGGTATTAAGGTCTAAATACTTTTTAAAACCTGATTTTAATTTCTGAAAAAAATAAAATTAGCAAAAAGGAAAAAATCCAACAATAATCAGCTAATGACACTACCTATTTTAAGAAGAAATCTAAATTGAGTTTGTATATGGTTCTTAAAGTTTTCTTTTTTGTATCTTTCACATTCATATCGCCATCTTCTTGTATATTCTCATGGACCCATTGAAGAATTACTCATTTTGTCTCAACAATATTCTTCAGGTCATCATCACGAAATTACCATATACTTCATCAGCTCTTAAACTGCTAATTTCAATCTATAGGATTCCCGTAAAAATTCCAATAGCAATTTCTAAGGTCATCAACATAATAAAAAAGAAATTCATATCATTTTATCTAGCAAAATCTACACATTGCCTTTGGATTCTGATAAATTGTTTTCTGCAAGTCAAGATGAGAGACTGTTTGAGTTTGACATTGGAACTTTGGCCAATTTATCAATGTTATTAATATTAGACCATAAGTCTCTTGCCTGTTCAGAATTGAAATGAGTTTTCGAAGATATCACTAATGGTGTTAGGGTTCGATAAGATCCTGTAAATCTTCATGGCGGTCACTTTGGTCCTCTCATGTTAGCCATTGGTATTAGTCATTTTCCTGCTCATGTTCACAAGAAAAAGTGGACTATATACACAAAACAGAAAAGAAGAAGCAACGATAAAAGAAAAAAGTTTCATCACAATTTAATTTAGAAGGGAACCCCAAATCATATAATAACCCTAATATATAAATCAAAGTGATCAGATCCACAGGGTGAGCATGGGCATAATGCTTGTTGAACTGAATACCAAATTGGATATACCATGGTTTTCTGAATGATGTCAAGACATGTTTTTTCCTTTTAAAAAAGGTACTGAAGATTTCTTCTCTTTTCTTACTGGATATTTCTTCTCGCCTCCTCAGGTTTGCATGCACTAATATGTTGCTCTTCATGCCTTTCATCCCTTTTCTTTATCTTTTTGTCTGTGCTCCTTCCTTTTTTCCTCCTCAGTATATTGTTGTTTCCTTTTCTTTCTGTGGTGCACTAGTATGAGTGGGGAACACATATGTATCATGTTATTTATATGAGGACATGGGGATTTCTAGGGGTATAGGATACGGGAATATGGCTCATATATACCTCCGCATATTTTACTAAGCTTGTTTCATATACAATTTTGTGAATGCAGCTGAATTGCAGGGAAGTCATCTTGAATGATATGAATATACCTTATGCAATCAATGATTTCGTGTTGCAACATAGTGTTGACAAGTTAGTGCTTGGAGCATCGTCTAGGAGTGCATTTTCAAGGTATGTTATGTTCCAACACTGGTCTCACTGTTCACGTCTTTACTACCAAAATAATCAATGACTCTGTACACATGCTGATGTTACCTTATTTTCACAGAACTTTTAAGCAGGCAGATGTTCCATCATCTGTTTCAAAAATAGCACCAGGATTTTGCTCTGTATATGTCATATCCAAGGGGAAGGTTTCCTCTTCTCGGCCGGCTAATTGTGCAAAGACTTCCAATTTCAGCGGGCTAGCTACCAACTTTGGAATTGCTGCAAACCAATTCCAGTCTTCTAAAAGTTCGTCTGTATCTTAGTTCTTATGTTCATCTTCATGGATGTTACTATTGACATTTAGTTCATTTATCCCTCTAACTATTTTGAAACCAGCAAGTCAGATGTACTTAATGGTTTGAACTTTACAGGTGAAATGCTTGCCAAGCGCCATATGGATTCTCCTAGAAGGTAGGAGATAGCACTCACCTTCCAATACGTTAATGTCCTGTACTATTACTGTATACTTTAAGTTATCTGATTTTTTCATAAGAAAATGAATCAAGATATTTAGCCTGTTAGTTGATCTACCAGGAGGGCCAGGACAAGGGATGCAAACTCTCACAAACATTTAATGGATAGTAAATTTTAATTTACCAGGACTTTTGACATACACTAAGGAAGCATTTTCTGTACAACTTCCTAAATGTGTGTAACTTTATGTCATCAAAGTTTAAGAGAACAAATTTACCAGGAACTATGACATGAAGTATGGAAGTATTTAAGTGCGTGTGTATTGCATTAGCAACATTCGTATAGCAATATATATTTAAAAAATCAAATCATAAAGAAACGCATGAACTTCATTTCTTAAAGAAACATAGTGGTGGTGTAGAGTCAAAAGACTCAAAACTAGGGGTCCAAAGTCTGTATCCATGGATATATTTGTAATCGTATTAGTTAGGATGCGAATATGATTACTCAAATTTATAACCGATAGGAGATGGTTACGGATATTGTTATGTAGTGAAATATCTGGATCCGTATTCGAAATATCTGAATACATGTTGACCATACATCTACAATTGTTTCAGTCCTTAGATTAATGAACTTGAGACTAATTTTGATGATCAAGAGATCCAATCTTAGCATTTCAGATATAACAAACATATTAATGTACTCTCTAGTATCATATGAACTATATATATTTTGATATTATTTGGTTTTTTTCTTATCTGTTTTCTATCTGCAAGTATACCCGCATCTATATCCAATTATAGCGAATTTGGATATGAGTTTTTCTTAGAGAGGTATATCCGTATCCGTGATTGGAAAGTGGATATGGATATGATAAGTATCATAACTGAGCTATATCCGGCGCATTTGCATATTTACTCAAAATCCATTTTAAAGAGACCTATATAATGAGTGATCTCCACTTGCCTTTTTAACTATTATGACAAATTTTTATGTAGTTTCAACTGATAATAATAAATGAGGTTGACTGGGGTTTTTTTGGAAAATTATGGAGTTTCAAATATATTTTGATATCAATATTGCTAATGTACATACACACTTTTCTCTTCCATCTTCGAAACCTAAACGTCTTTATTATTATTATTATTATTATTATTATTATTATTATTATTATTATT
>BQKN01062991.1:213053-224986 GCA_022839385.1 Asparagus kiusianus
TTTTTATAACATTGGCAACATTTTTTTTTTTTATCTTTCCTCCCCCTGCCCCCCCCCCCCCCCCCCCCCACCCCACCACCACCACCACCACCACCACCTTCCTTTTGTGTGTGTATGTGTAAGCAATGAATCTTAAGTACCAGTGATCAATAGAGTTTTGAAACAAAACTGCAGCCTAACAGCAAACATAGAGTCATAACAATATCAACCAAAGCAACAGCAACCTAAACTCTCTAGTCGAAGAAATGGAAAACAGAGAGAATATATAAAATAACAGCAAACCTAGCTTACACTAGCTTCTCCTCTTTGAAAGAAACATAGGCTCAATGTGGATTGCCCTTGCCTATTGCCTCTGGAATCTGGAATCTGAGCCTTAATATTCTGCTGCACCGAATTTTTATATCGAACTGAATCAGCTTTAAACAATCCTCTAATTGCAGTCTAGTGTCCCGGAAGATAATCTTATTTCATGCAAGCCAAATATGGTAAACACATGATGCTGCAGCAGCTCTCTTTTATACAGTTGATAGTACTGCTACCCTCCATAATCCATCTTTACTAAATCTGTGAGGAAAGCCTAAACCATGGAGAACATCATCTAGGAATTGACCAGCTGATAGAATCATAGACCTTTTTTTAAATCCTCCTTCATGACACATCTCGAGCTAATGTTCTTCTTCCTAGCATACATTTGAAGGAGCTTCTGAGCAAGGAAAATGTTATGTGAAACATTTCTCCCTTGTATGAAGGCTCCTTGATTTTCACTAACAAGACATGCAATTTGAAGGTACTGTCAATTTGTACATCTTAGTGCATATATAACTTCAATTTATCCATGTTTATAGGTAATTACTTGCTGAGACATTGCATTAGGATGAGTACCTTGAGGATAATTTTAAGACTTATTAGTTATAAACTGCAGAAGTCAGGTAAAGCATGTTTTCATCGTGTAATTTTATCATTAATTTGCTCCTCATTAAATGTTTAATAACAGTAGGGTATATGATGAAAAAACATAAAGTAATGGGATCGTACATGAGTGGCGACATGAAAGCTGTGAGTATCCATAATAAGGGGTATAAGCAGCAATCGTCCCATATTCTATCTGTAATTTTCATTTTTACTCCAAGTCTTAGGGGTTTATATGCTAATAGTTAATATTTTATCTAAATTCCTGTGTTATGTCCATGAGGAAAAAGAGTCAGAAGTGTCACCTTATGCGACTTATTGAGGTGGGGACTGGTAACTAATAAAAGGATCGTTTTTGGAATATAAAGACCATTCGTCTTGATCTTCGTTATCTTAAATGTAAATGTGCAAAAAATCAGTCAATTTAAAGATAGCAAATTGACTCGGTACGTGAAAGCAACAATTGAAAGATTTTATTGATAGAACGACCACTTGATGAATGGGTTAGAGATCTCTAAAGTCAGATGGTTTCCTATTTATTTTACATTTTAATGAGTTGAGATTAAAGAATAGTAGGAGGTCATCCATAAAATACTGCACTGAACAACTATTAGTCCTTTCCTCACGTAAACGTTGCTTGTTTGCACTTGTTCTCAAATGATGATATCGTCCTGCATTATCATTTAGATTCTCCTCCACAGTTGAATACAAAAGTTGCACCCTGCATGATTCTTACTTATTGCGTCTCACGGGTGTGAACGTACTTCAGAAATTTACAACGAGATTCAATCTCATGTGGTCGATCTCAATAGAAGAGTTTGGATTTCTTGATGCTTGGATATAATATCCAACCGAAGAAACAAATGAGACGGTGTTTCACGTTTAGTAGAGTTCTGGCATAATCCTTTTGTAGTGGCATAGAAGTAGAAGGCTCTATACAAATTTGTAGTTTTAAGTACCAGTCCTTGTTATTTATCAATAAATCTCATATCCAGATGTTTCTTTGGAAATGGATTCTTACTTATTTCAATGGTTTGTATGGCAACTTATGCAGGACTAAGGGGCTGTTTGGTTGTTGTTGGTAAAGTTGTGTATTTATGACACAACTTGGAAAGTTGTTGTCCACCTCATCATTTTCACTTTTACACTTTTCTTTGTTTGTTTTTTATTCCATTGGAATCATAAAACACTTGTTTGGTTTGTAAAATAAAACTTTAATTGTTTGTTTGGAAAGTGTAAAAAGTGGTCCCTACTCAAGTGATCATATTGGTTTGAATTACTTTTTCCTGACTTCAATGTCAGCTTTCTCCTAAAATCATGTCTTTTTTTATGAAATCACTTTACAAGCCACATCAGCATATGAAACCACTTTACACTATTTTCACAATTACAAACAAACAATTAAAAGTGATGAAAGCTGACATTGAGACCCACTTTTTTACACTTTCCATCATTTTACATGGTAAAAACATACAACCAAACGGGCCCTAATTGATATCTGACAATGTCCAAATAACGTGTCCTTCCTCTGAATGGAGATACTTGGCAAAATCCAGGAGACGGCCTAGTGCAAATGCAAAGTAGAGATTGGGACTTTACTGTAATTTTATTTGGCATTTTAACACATTGCTGTGATTCTGCTGTTACCAACAGTATCCCCATCATGTAAAAGAGGCACTGAGGGGCTCCCTAGGCGTTCATTTAACTTTATATAATATATATATTTGGGGTTGGGGTTATTATGAAAATATATTTGCTATGGTGATCTCCTTCGATTGAACAAGTCTAATTGTGATGTGTTTGGATTTTGTTCGGCGTCTTAATGGAAACCATTTGGGTTTTCGAAAGACAATATTAAAAATGCTAAGTATAGAAGAAACAGCGGAAATAGAAGAAGCAGGAAGAAACATGAATCTGGCAGGTCGGTCGACCGCAGACACTAGTGCGGTCGATCGCGGGCTGTGTGTCTACAGGCAGAAAAGTCAGGACTCTGGTCGGTCGACCGCAGACGCATGTGCAGTCGACCGAAAATATGCATGAGCTCAGGCCTACAGTCAGTGTTCTGATCGGCCGATCGCGGCTTCATGTATTGTCGACCGCGACACGATCAAAAGCCCAGTCCATTTCTTTCCTAATCTGTTTGGGTTTGTTATTTGGTATAAATACAAGCTGTTTTTCTTAGGGTTTTTTAAGGGTGTTTTAAACGAATTTGAGAGAGATCTTGAGAGAAAAAAAGAGTGTTTGCTTGGAGCAATTGTACAAGAGAGAGGTTGTTCTTTCTTGGGTAAAGATCGTAGTTTTAACTCTTTGGGACGAGCTTGTGGATTGTACAAGTCGTCAAGTGTTTCTCCTTCATAGTGGAATCCCTCTGCACACCTCCATGGACGTTGGTAATTTGCCGAACCACGTAAATTTTGTGTCGCGTCTACTTTATTTTTGTTTTTTGTTATTATGCAATTGCTTGATTTGGTTTGGTTTGAGTTTTGTGTAAACTTAAGCTAGGTTTTCTCTCGAGGTTACTCGCTTCTGCGACGTGTGTGCAGTTTTTTTTATCCCAACATTAAGAGATTTTACTTTAAAAATGCAAATCCTTAAAATAGTACGCAACCATATTTGAGTGTACTAAATTTAAATTAAAATACACGCTGCATACATGCATAAAATTATGCTATACCCAAATTTTATATTATGAGTAGGGTATCTCACCCTACTTTTTTGTTTCAAAAAAAAAGTTATCAAGAAAACATAATATTGTTCTTCTCTAGAAATAATTTCTTTAACTAAGCAACAATTCATAAGCTGTGATGCTATTAACGAAGGATGCTAAAAATAGTTGGAGATCAAAGATATTTTCCTTTATCTAATTCAACTCTTTTTTTTTAATCTCATTTCTCCGATTGGTTTCCTAATTGCTAGAAGCCTACTTGCTAATGAGCTGTCGCTCAAGTTCTAATCACTAGTTAATCAAGTCTTAAAAACTCTCCCGAAAGAATTTGCAATATTTACATGTTTCCTCCTGGGGGGCCATTCAGAGTGTACTCTTAGCAAGAAACACAGATAAGGCCTCATATTGGCATTGTGTTTTTAGGGTACCCTCATCAAACAAATAGTGCAAGAAAAAAGCCTAATAAACAAAAAAAAAAAAAAGCCTAGTAAACGAAAAGGAAACCAACAGATTCCGCCAAGATTTGAAGGTATTGATAAAGGAAGCCACTTTCAATAGATACATCATTACGAGCTAAACCTTATTAATTAATCAGTGGAAGGACCACACTCCGTGGCAAGCACATAATAAAAGTCTTAGGAAAAGATTGACCACTTCATAAAAGATTTCTCCAAAGATTAAATTTCATTGTGTTGATTAAACATAAAAGTAACGTCTAGTCCAGGCCAACTGAGAAAATTCAATTGCAAGTTATATAAAAAGAGAAGGCGTCACCCTCTGAAAGCAACCTCTCATTTTAAACTATGATGGAGGAAATCTTTTAATAACCCACTAAGGAACCTCCTGTAAAATACGAATGCCTACAGCCGCCGCCGGCGCCGCCGCCCCGTCGGCCGCCCCCCCCCCCCCCCGACTACTATTATCAATTTGTAGTATATAATTTGAAAACTAAAACAATAATTATCCAACCAGATTGCTATCAATTTTCCAGAAATCATAAATGTTGGCGTTGATTGATTAAAGTTAAGAGCGAATTGATTTTCTATGCTTTAATTATTAAATTATTTTTGTGACCAAGACCATGATTTGAGCTTGAATTTATAATCAACCACAATTTTATACTACGCTAGCACTTATGAGTAAGTCAAGTGTGACTAGCTAGCTCATAATTTTACCAGAAGAGAGGAAAGACTCTGAAAAGAACTACAACAAAGTTTGGGCTAAATCAACTGCGACCCAAAATCATATATTTAAATTATTTTATAATCTAACTTTTATAATCTAATGAAAATCAATGATTTCTGTACTGATTAACAAAGTTTGGACTGGATCAACTGTGAATCAGAATATATATATATATATATACACACACAAGCATTCTTCAATAATCTGACGAAATATCTGAGGAAATAAATAATATCTGTAGAAAATTTTAGGCATAGTCATAGGTGCTGCTTCTGAAGTTACATGGATCATTTCGAGTCAAAATAACTGGAAATTTTCATCTCATATTTTATGTGCTTCGTAAACCTAGTCAACAAACTAATTTGTTTATGATCAACGTCTATTTGATCTCCATTTAATCAAGATGAAAATATGAACGTTAAAAAAGAGAATAAACAATATAAAATTTTTCCTTTTCTGTTTTTTAATTCATCCCTCAAATATCGTGTATCCTTATCTTTTAAAGATTATAAGATAATCTGCCATAACTTTCAAAATAGTAGAAACACCCCTTAAGTTTAGGGGTCATTAAAAAACATCCTTTAACTATAAAATTTTATTAAAAACCCCATAAAAGTGTTAACCATAATTTTCACTGGAAATAACATCCCTCTGCATAATTTTATTCATCAACGTGAAAATTTGTGTTTGATACTTTTCAGGGATTTTGGAATGAATCTTATAGTTAAAGGGATGTTCTGATAATTGCTGAAGTTAAGGGGTTTTTTGATATTTTGAAAGTTATGACAAGTTATCTTATAATCTTAGAAAGTCAAGAGGCCGGGGGTTTCTAATATGTAGCCTATTTTTTATATATTACTTCCTTAAAAAGTCAATCTTATTCGTCAAATAGTTCTTTAAATCTTGGTATTTGCTTATTACTCCATTACATCTTCATTTACATTGCAATTTTGTCTATCTGTTGGGGATATGTTAATTTCTCTAACTCCAGCTGGGTAAAAGTGTAAAACCTTAAATCCAACATCTAAAATTACCCAGCGCCCCTTACTTCTCTACCTGGAGTTTTCTTTAACTTTAGTTGGGAGTATAACCATTGGAAAGAGCTTTGGATTAGGTTTGGGCAAGTAATTGGCTATTAGAGAATAAGAAATTAGTGGGTTTGGATTTTAGTTGGAGCAGGTTGCAGGTATAAACTCGTTACGAAATGAGTTAGTAAAGTTTTAAATAAGAGGGTTAATTATGGGTGTGGGTATAATGAAAACTTATCTAATTCCATTAAGGGTGTGTTTGGCAACCTAGAAAATTGGGTCAGGACTAAACCTGACCTAATTTTAAGCGGTTTCTTGTTTGACATATGAAAGTGCTAGAGCTAGCCCAATTTATTGTAGTTCAAAATTGGTCACTAAACTAGTTTTTTTTTTTTTTTGCGGGGGTTGGGGGGGGGTCTGGTCTAGCTATGATATTCGAATACTACCCCTGTAAGTTTGAAAATTTTATAAAATGTTTTTTAAATTTAGGAGTTATTATAAAATCCACTTTAACTTTGAGATTTTATCAACAAACCCCTCAAACAGTACACTCTTTTGGGGGTTGTCTTATGAAATCTCAAAGTTAAAGAAAATTTTCTAATAAAATATTAAAATTAAAAGTGGGTTTTTTGATAATCCTTATACGTAAGGGAGGTTTATGATATTTTAAAAGTTATGAGAGTTATATGATAAACGTTGAAAGTTAAGTGGGATTTCATTGTATCTAGCCAACTAATTGCTTAAATCTTAAAATAAAAAAAAAATTGTAGAAAACTACCATAAAATATAGTAGTCTTCGTAGAAGTACCATAAATTTTTTAGTTTTCACGTCACCACATGAAAATGTGCACCCTTAACAAAGAATCATTAAGTCATAATTTCCATCCATATTTGTTAAATAATAGTATAAAATGACATAAATATCATCGTTATAAGCTTGTGAAAGAGGTGAGTGAGAGGTGTTTGGAGGGAATTAAAACTTTTTGAGGCAGTTAACAAAGTTTTCGAGGGATATAAAGTGTTTTTTAGAATGGGAAAATATAACAATAGATTGGTAGGTCCCACAGCAAGGTTATTTTAGAGATTTAGCATACTATTTAACATAAGATGGATAGAAATTTAAATATGATGGCATGTTGTTAAAAATGTATATTATCATGGTGGTTCTATGAAATTTAAAAAATTTATGGCGATTTAATGAAAATCAATTATATTTTGTGATGGCTTCCTTAGGGGTGGGCGTGGGCCTGGCCGATTTAGGCCCGTGACTCGGCCCGTTGGATTTAAGGTTGGGTTAGGTTCTACCCGGACTCTCCCGAGTCAGAGTGGGTCGGACCTATTTCTCTGATTTTGGGTTTAGGATTAGACCCGACCTGACCCACAACCCGCCTAGAGGAGGGCCAAGTCGGGCCTGGCCCATGACCTATGGTTTATGGGTCGGTTAGTTTTTTTTTTCCCCTAATTTTTTTATTTCTAAACTATATTAACTTTGTATTAGTATATATTAAATTATTTTTTCTATTTTAATTTTTATTTAAAATGTTATATATACAGACACATGGTACAAAGATAAACATCACATAGGAAAAAACATCACAAATACAATGATATACATAGTTCGAACTTTTAGGGCTTGTTTGGATTGAGGTGAATAAGGGTGAAGGGAAGTTAGGGGAACCATTCACCTTGTTTGGGAACATTTAGGAGGTGAAGTTAATTCACCCTGGTTCCCCTTGTTTCACCCCCTAATAGTGTAAAATTTGTTACCCTCCAAATTGAGGTGTAACCAAGGGGAAGGAAACTCCCTTCCATTCTCTCACCTAGTTTCCCTTAACTTCCCTTCACCCCCTGCGAATCCAAACAGGCCCTTAAGAAAGACTTACGTCCATATAAAGTTAATAATTTTTCTCTAGTTTAATTTTAAATTATAAATACAAGAGGGAAAAAGAAAAAAATATTAAATAAAAACTAAAAACTAAAAAATAAACACTAATAATTAAAAATCCGAGTCAGGTTGGGCTAGTCGGGGCAGATCGATAATGGGCCAGGGCAAGATAGGCCCGGCTTATTTCTTTAGCCACAGGTCTAGAGCTAGAGCCAACCTGATCTGTGACCCGTGTATATTATGGGTTGAGTTGAGCTCAGCCTACTACCAACCCGGGTCAAGTCATGACTCATGACGTGCTGAGCCCAAACTGGGTCGGGTTAGCCCGTAAGTGGATCTGGCCAGCACCTAGGGCTGTCCAAATTACCCGCCGGCCCGGGCCCGGCCGGGCCACGGCCCGGCCTGAAAATCCGGGTCAGGCCGGGTTCCGGGCCCGGGTCCGGGTTACCCCAACGGCGCTCGGCCCGGGTCGGGCCGGAACAGTGCCGGCGCCGGGCCATATTCCGGGCCGGGCAGCCCGGGCCCGCAGACCCGGCCCGGGGCAACGGTCACCAGTGGTGACCGTTGCCTGAAAAATCCGGGCCGGGCCGGGCAGGCCCGGCCCGGCCCGACCACAACGGTCACCAATGGTGACCGTTGTGGCCAAAATGTCCGGGCCGGGCCGTGGCCGGGCCGGGCAGCCGGGCCGTGGCCGGGCCGGGCAGCCCGGCCCGACCATAATGGCCAAAAACAGCCGTTTGACCGTTTTGCCCCCAAAAACGGTCAAAAATGGCTATTTTGTGAGGTTATTTTGGTCATTTGCCCCCTATGCTGGTTCTATAAATAGAGGGGGGTTTTCATTTGTTTTTTTCACAACAAAAACTCATCTCTTCTCTCTTATACTCTTATACTCTCTCTCATACTCTTATACTCTCTTATTTATACTTTCTAATCCTTTCATCAAATGGCTTCCGGATCTGATTATGAAGAGCAAAACATATCTCCAGCTCCTAAAATGAGTCCTCCTACTATGAGTCCTCCTACTGGGTCTACTCCTACCGAAGTTAATCCCGAATCCGGTGGCGACGAATCTGCACCAAGAGCTCCTAAAAGGCCAAGATACGATGTGTGGAATTTTTACGAGAAGATCAACGTTACCAAGGATGAACACGGTAGGATCCTCACCCAGAAGGCTAAGTGTGCATTATGCGGCAAGATTTTTCAAACTCATCATAAGAGCGGCACCAACCACCTCAAACGCCATTTAGATAAACACAACAAAGGCCAGACTCCTCAAGGTGATATCCGATAATCTATGATATCTCAATCCTCCTCTTCTGGTAATCTCGGTAGTTAGAACTATGACGCTGCCAGAGCCAGGAAATACGTAATCAGGTTTATCATTCTTAAAAACCTTCCTTTTAAATTAGTAGAAGATGATGAATTTGAAGATATGTTTAGAGATGGTTTTTATCCTGTATTTAAAAAATGTTCTCGTCAAACCTGTCAACGTGATATTTTAAAATATTATCAGCAGGAACAAAAAAAATAATTTCTTATTTTAAAAATTTAAACTGTAAATTTTCTTTAACTTCTGATATTTGGACATCTAGAGTACAAACTGGATATTTATGTATCACAACACACTGGATTGATGAAAATTGGAAAATGTTTAAAAGAGTTGTTTCTTTTATTGCAATAAAAGAGCCACATACTGGTGCTAATGTTGCAAATTTAATAATTGAAGAACTTATGAAATTAGAAATTTCAGAAAGAATATTTTCTCTTTCACTAGATAATGCAAGTAATAACAATATAGCTGTTGATTTTATCAGATCAACTTTATCATTGCCATGTCATGGTGATCTTTTTCATATTAGGTGCATCTGTCATATTTTAAATTTAATTGTTCAAAGTGCATTTACTGAAATTAAACCCATGATAGAAAAGGTTAGAACAGTTGCTTACATGCATAGTGCTTCTGAACAAAGACTTAAAAGATGGAAACAATTTTGTAAAAGAAAAAATATAAAGCCTAGACTAATTCCAAAAGATGTTGACCATAGGTGGAATTCCACATATGCAACGTAAGTGTAGCAATAGAATATAAAGACATTATAACTGATTTTATAAACTATTATGCTTTTAGTTCTAGTTCTGGTAGCACTTATGGAATAACTGAAGATGAATGGACAATTATATGTAATTTAAATGAAATATTATAAATTTTTTATGATGCTACAATGTTATTATCTGGCTGTTATTATCCAACCATTACTTTAGCTGCTTTACAAATTTTAAATATTCAAAAAAAATTTGGGAAAAATCGTATGGATAATACTTTTGGACCTATGATTTTTGAAATGGAGAGTAAATTTAATAAGTACTTTAGGCCTATTACTCATATTTTTGGTTTGGGGGTTCTTATTGATCCATGCTTGAAGGATATTGGCCTTCGAAGTTTGTTACAATCTTTGTATGGTAATCAGATTATAGACTTAGATGATGGAACCACCATTACTGCTACTACTCATCATTTAGCTATTAGAAGTTATTTTCAAACCTTATATGATGAGTATGCAGCTAGACATGGTGTAACTACACAACAGTCTACAGCTTCGGTTTCTTCGAGCTCATCCCGAGCCCGAGGTAAAAGTGTAAGTTTTGATAGGCATGCAATGGTAGCTGAGCTAACTGGTAGCTCTGGACTTGGATCGTCATCATCGGAGGTTTCTGAAATAGATGAATATTTTTCTGCTTCTTTAGTTAGATGTCAATGAAATGTTTTAGATATTTTATAATGGTGGAAAGTATATGGATCAGTTTCATATCCTATACTTTCCACCATGGTTCGTGACTTACTAACAATGCAGGTTTCAACGGTAGCTTCGGAATCCGCCTTCAGCACAGCAGGTCATTTGATCGACGATCATAGGACATGCTTGGATCCGTATACTGTACAAGCGGTGATGTGCCTACAAGATTGGTGGAGGTACGAGAAGCGAACGCAAGGCATCAATCGGATGGCTGGAATTGAAGATAAACTTGAAGAATTGGGACTAGCAAATAGATATAAAGAATAGATTGTAGTTTTTATATCTTAGCTTAAAATTTGTAAAGAATTATTTTGGAAATAATTGCAAATGATAGTGATATAGGTGAGTAGGTGCCAACCTAGTTGGGATTTACTTATCTATTGTGATGCGATTAATTCCAAAAATAATTTGTACTTGTAATTTGTAAATGATTTATCAATTATTAATAAAGAATTTGTTTTTATTATTTTTTTCTTGTAATTTATGTCATTTTAAGTAATTAATAAATTTATTGTTATTATTTTTTTTCTTTTTTTTATAATTTAAAATTTAAATAAAATTGAAAAACTTTGGAAAAAAAATTTTAAAAAAAAGGAAAAATACCCGGGCCAGCCCGGAACCTGGCCCGGTCGGGCCCGGACCCGGCCTGGGGTACCCGGGTCCAGGTCCGGGCCCCGGTTTTGCCCGGCCCGGGCTCGGATTTTTGGGCCGGGCCAGACCGGGCCGGATGGACAGGCCTACCCGCACCCGACCCTAGGCTTCCTATTAAAAAAACCTAATGACAATATTCGTTTTTAAAAGAAAATTAGCTTATAGCTGTCGTGCACCCGGTCTCTTTTGCACCTCGCCCACTGATTAACCCCCAAAGGGCCCACGGTGGGTCCCACCAAAGAAAGAAGACACAAATCACAATCGTGGGCCACATAAGATGTAACTGCTGGTGTCCTGTAGTGGATTATCTTGACCCCACGCACATCACGTGATTCCCTGACTTGTAGCCAATAAAGAGATGCCTTGTGTCGACCGTTGTCTGAAGTGGGCCCGGCCAGTATTAATAATAAGCGATGACTTCCTGGTCTCCAGGACGTCAATTCAATTGAAGGACCACCGAGTTTCTTTTTATTCCGAATTTAGCCCTCCATTTCTTGAAGCGATATCAAACAGCTGAAATTATACATAGAGCCCACTAATTTAGCTGTGGATATAACATAACTATGTTTAGAACTAGAATTTTTTATTTATATCAATACAAATGTATGAATTATATGGATTTTTTTTCACTTAGAAGAGCAAAGCTACTAAATCAATAACGTGGTCAAATATCAATGAAACACGATGACTAAGAAAAAATAAGAAAGATAATGGAAGTTATAGATTCAAATAAGATTATAGGCGTTCCTAAAAGAGAGGCGCTACAGGCACACCACCAACCACACTCCCTCTCTCTCTACAGTGCAGGGGGGCCC
>BQKN01062992.1:0-27094 GCA_022839385.1 Asparagus kiusianus
AATACAATTCTTTTATTATTTTCTTGTTACAAATTTTCCAACAAACAAAAGATGGCGACTCCGCTGGGGACTAGCTTCACCGACGAAGAAGTGGTGGCGCAATCCGATATTCATCTCACTGGAATGACGGTTGAAACTCTCGTCGTAGAGTTCAATCAAACCAAGTACGAGGAAGCCCTCTCCTCCGGATCCCTTAGCCCCAAGGCTATGCGCAAGATCTACAAAGTCTCCAAGGACCAAGAGTGCTCGAACAGCCCCTCCTCCGAAGGAGTGGGCTCAGCTTCGGCCAAACTCGTCTACCGAGTTGAAGGTGTTGCTCCCATGGCCTTAAAGCAGGCTAAGAAGAACGCCGCTCGACGAAGGAGGAGATCCCTACGACGAGCACATCTCCGTGAATGCCGATCTTCAAGCCAACACGAGCTTCGTGTTTGTGAGCCTAAACGCGACCATGTGCTCTGCGTTTCTGCTTCAGAACGCAAGCCTCGCGTCTATGAGCCCAAACATAGGCTCTGTGTGAATAAGACTGAATGCAGCCCTCAGTGGTGCATTGTACAGTTAAAACGCAGTCTTCAGGAGTGCGTTCCATTAACTGAACGCAACTCTCAGGCATGCGTCTCAGAACCAAAAAGCAGATCTCAGGACTACGTTTCACCAGCAAAACCTAGAGCTCAGGCATGCGTTCGGGTAACGAAATCCAATACAGAGCCTGGTGTATACCGTGGAGCTTCGGGGCGCTGCCCCGAACCCCGCCAGGGGGTAATCCATCCCCCCGGACCCCCCGGCCAGGGGCGCGCCGCCCCCTGGACCCCCGGCTCGCGGACCGGGCAGCGAGACCCCCGAATACTCTGCGTAGCGCGACTAGATTGAGCGGCGGATGTCAAAAGCCCATGGATTCAAGGCATCTCAACCAGATCCATGTTCACCAAGAGCCAGTCCTGTCCAATCATGGACTGGGGGTTCCAATTCAAACCTCGCGATCAACGAGTAACTCTTCTCGAATCTTTACAACAGATTTGAGAGAGTTCATATCGAGTAAAAGACCGATGCAACAAGTCATTCCTATGGTCCTCTCGGGATGTCAATACTGCTCATATAAGAACGTTGCTTTGCCCAACCAACAACGACGTTCTCACAGGAAGAAGTCTCCAGAGACCGAGTATCCTGGAGTCACTATCAATGTGATCGGCAGAGGGAAAGCCTCGAGTCCTAGTACCGATGACTCTGAGACAAGTCGTTCACTGACCGTCAGACAAATTGCTAACGAGTTTGAAGGAATCTATCAACGCACTCGGACGCAAACAGGAGTCATTCCCCCTGTCAACTATCGGAGGTTAGCCAGAGGAACTAATTCCGATGATGAACACTCAGCCATTGCGGAGTCTCAATCATCAAGCTCTTTCATTGGGCATGAGAGCTTTACCCACATGGCAGAACATTCTGAAGATCTTTCAAAGAGGGTTGCTGAGCAAGACGCCATGCTCAAATCACAGCAGAAGACCCTTAATGAACTCCTAGACCTGTTGACTCAACTTGTCACAGACAAGGCTAAATCTCAGAAGACAGATTCGCCACCTAGGCAAGAATCCTCCCGGAGAGGAAAAATGTCTTCATCCCAACCTCACACAAGCAAAGGGAAGGGAAAAGTGGTTGATGACACGGCTTCTGACCAAGAAGCCCACAACCTAGAATCTTCCTCCGATGAAGGAAGAGAGACGGAGAACGAGCAGAATCTCCAGTCAGCCAAAATGAAAGAACTAGAAGCCCGCCTAAATGTCATTGCTAATAGAAGCGAGCTCCAAGATGAGGGAGTTACCAGGCCTTATCCTGCCGAATGGGATGCAGCCCCTTATCCTCCAAAATTCGAAGTCCCGACGCTACAAACTTTTGACGGCACGGGATCACCGAACCAACATATCTATCATTTCAAGTCACAGACTGGGAATGTGATATCAAACGACGCCATACTGGCTCGATTGTTCATTAGCACCCTCAAGGGAGTTGCCTTTGAATGGTTCAGGAAACTGCCCGTCGGATATATCCAAAAGTGGGCAGATTTAGAGAGACTCTTCCTATCAAGATTCTTTGAAGAGGATACAGAAGTCTCCATCCATACTCTTCTCGCCACTAAGCAGAAGAAGAGAGAATCCGTCAAAACCTTTGTCAAAAGGTTTCGAAACATGGCTCTACGATGTTCGTCAGGAATGACACAGTCTACGCTGGTAGAGACCTGTCGACACAACTTGCAGACCGACATCCTAGCCCGAATAGGAGTTGCAGAATGCCGTTCCTGGAGACAACTAATCTCTCAAGGCGAACAGGCTCAAAAGATTATTGCCAGAATCAAAGCTGAAGAACAAAGTAGGCAGGATCAGCAAGAGCAATCGGACCAAGCCCAATCTTCTCCTGAACAATCGAACCAAGCTCACTCTTCCCAGTCTGAACCGGAAGATACCACGGCCGCTGAAGTCAATCCTTTCCAGTAGGATGGCGGGTCCAATAACTATCACGTTAATAATTACCTCTGATAGTCAAGCTCGTTAGATAATGGCCCATAAGGCAATAAGCCATGTCTACCCTTTTTCCCCCTGCACTTGTTCAGGACTGGGGGTTGGTTTATTTGTAGTTCGTTGGATTATGAATAATAAATTTTTTGAGTTGTCATGTTCAATAGAACACCTCTGTCAACCACGAAATCCACCAAAACTATCAAGTTAACAGTTACCTCTGATAGTCCAAATTCCCCCACCAATCCTCTTCAATAGGATGATGGGTCCACCAAAACTATCATGTTAACAATCACCTCTGATAGTCTATTTCCTCCAAATTCCCTCACCAATCCTCTTTAAGTAGGATGGCGGGTCTACAAAAAACTATCACGTTAATGATTACCTCTGATAGTCCAAATTCCCCCACCAATCCTCTTCAATAGGATGGTGGATCCACAAAACTATCACGTTAACATCTACCTCTGATAATCCATCAACTTGCCAATCTTCTTCAATAGGATGACAGGTCCACAAAACTATCATGTTAACATTTACCTCTGATAGTCCATCAACTTGCCGATCCTCTTCAAGTAGGATGGTGGATCCACAAAACTATCACAGTTATATCTGATAGTCAAACTCATCAGATAATGGCCTACCTGGTGATGTGCCTCTTCATGGATAGTGCCTCACTAGGCGATGTGCCTTGTCTACCTCTTCTTATTCCCCTGCTAAGTCTTAATCAAGACTGGGGGTTGGTTACCTGGAATCCATTGGATTAAGAGTAACGAATCTTTCACATCGTCGAGTTAACATTATACTTCTGACGATCATCACCCCAGAGTATGAAGGCAGCTTGCATCACTCCCAATTTGTCACGTTAACAATATACCTCTGACAAAATCTACTTATCAATCCTCTTCAATAGGATGGTAAGTCCACAAAGTTTCTCCGATCGCAACAAATTCCTGTCACGTTAACACTAAACCTCTGACAAATTCACTTATCAATCCTCTTCAATAGGATGGTAAGTCCACAAAGTTGCTCCGATCGCAACAAATTCCTGTCAAGTTAACATCACACCTCTGACAAATCCACTTATCAATCCTCGTCAATAGGATGATAAGTCTACAAAGTTGCTCCAATCGCAACATAAAATTCTGTCACGTTAACATCAAACCTCTGACAAATCCACTTATCAATCCTCGTCAATAGGATGATAAGTCTACAAAGTTGCTCCAATCGCAACAAAATTCTGTCACGTTAACATCAAACCTTTGACAAATCCACTTATCAATCCTCGTCAATAGGATGATAAGTCTACAAAGTTGTTCCAATCACAACACAAATCCTGTCACGTTAACACTAAACCTCTGACAAATTCACTTATCAATCCTCGTCAAAAGGATGATAAGTCTACAAAGTTGCTCTCATCGCAACAAATCCTTGTCACGTTAATGATCACCTCTGACAAAATCCACTTATCGACTCTCTCCAATAGAGCGATAAGTCTGCAAAGTTGCTCCGATCGCAACAAATTCCTGTCATGACAACCAATCCACTTATCGACTCTCTCCAATAGAGCGATAGGTCCTCAAAGTTGCCCTGATCGTAATATCTTCCTGTCACGTTAATATCACACCTCTGACGATCAAAACCAACTTATCGACTCTCTTCAATAGAGCGATAGGTCCACAAACCCGTCAAGTTAACACCACACCTCTGACGACCAAATCAACCTATCGACTCTCTTCAATAGAGCGATAGGTCCATAAAATACTGTTAGGTTAACATCACACCTCTAACAGTCAAACCCCCCCAATGAACTTGTTAATCATTTTTCAACAAGAATAGCAAGTTTTCATTATAAAATCCCCAGCGGATTAAAGATTTTCTGGAATTATCCTAGTGATAGTGGAGAAAATTTCTGAATTTTACTCTAAGTAAAAATTCACGCCAAGTTAATATTACACCTCTGGCGCTTCTAACTTTCTTTTAGTGTTTCAAGTAACACAGGAAGAAATCAGCAACAAAGCCTACATCGTTGCACCAAAATCCATGCCTTTTATGCATGGGGGACTTTATCTCAATCTCTAAATAGAGATAAGTCAGTATCTAACACATGCTGTCGGGTAGCGTATTCCCGTAAAAATGGTAAAGCCCACGTATTCAACATCGTGGCAGGTTGTTATTAATAACACCAAAATCCATGACTTATACGCATGGGGGACTTTATCTCGATCCCTAATTAGAGATAAGTCTACGCCTAACATGCGTTGCCGGTTAGTCTTTTACCGTAAAAAGGATATCAAAATCCATGCCTCACACGCATGAGGGACTTTATCTCGATCCCTGATTAGAGATAAGCCTACGCCTAACACGCGTTGCCGGTTAGTCTTTTCCCGTGAAAACGACAAAGTCTATGTATTCAAAATCATAGCATCAAGTCTAAGAGGGTTCATTCTCTTAGCACAACGTTACATGTGGAACGGACTTAGACAATCCACATGCTAGCCCGACTCAAACGGTAGTCGGTAAAGGCTTATCAAATCCGTTGATGGCTGAGGGTTTGCCAAAAATCCTATGCACGTTTGCAGGACCATCAGCTTAATGGATGTGAGCCGAGACTTAAAACAGATGAGCTAAAGACAAGTCTCAAAGACTTAGTTAAAAATGCACGGAAGTCACTTCCATGTATTAAGTCAAAACGTTGAGGTCAGACCCGCGATGCAAAAACCGAACGCCGAGGTCACACCCGTGTTCCAAATTCAACATACAAGGGTGAGACCCGCATCTCAAGTTCAAAATGCAGGGTCCACCCCCACATTCCGGAAGCAGGATTATAGCGCATACCTTCACACAGGTCCTATATGGCAAATCCCTTCAACCAAGATGCCTTCGAAGCGAGTGCAGAGAACAAATCCTTTACCACAAGGAATCAACAGCTCCAAGATCAGAGTTGAGATCCAAAGTATTCCGAAAATTCGTCCCAGTCAACCGCGAACTTTCAAAAACTTTGGAGGGGGTTCTGTAGCCTGTCTAAAAATCATAATAGATAGCTGATTCCCCATCAAAACACCGATGATGGAAGTTACAATTTGACGACTTCCAGAAGGCTACAATTTGAAGACTTTCACGTAGATCACTGAAGGTTACAATCTGACGACCTTCACGACAACTGATGAAAGCCCTAATCAATAGTCTTCACAATCAATATCGGGAGTTACAATCTGACGACTTTCACATATCGAAGAGTTAAAGCAAAGATTACAAAATAACGATCTTTGCAACGCTTCGACAGAAAGAGACTACAAATCGACGGTCTCTTCAAATCAAGATGCGGAAGTCCTCCTCGCATGCCAACATCAAGACGCACCGCGTTCATAGCTCACAACCGCTGCCCAACGCAGCCTCAACGCTGCTCAAACGCAGCTCCAACCGCTGCCCAACGCAGCTCACAATCGCTACCCAACGTAGCCCCAATCGCTGCCCAACGCAGCCCCAATCGCTGCCCAACGCAGCTCACAACCGCTGCCCAACGCAGCTCCAACCGCTGCCCAACGCAGCTCACAATCGCTGCCCAACGCAGCCCCAATCGCTGCCCAACGCAGCCCCAATCGCTGCCCAATGCAGCTCACAACCGCTGCCCAACGCAGCCTCAACGCAGCTCAAACGTAGCTCCCATCGCTGCCCAACACAGCCCCAATCGCTGCCCAACGCAGCTCTTAATCACTGCCTAACGCAGCTCTTCACCGCTACTCCAGTACGCAGGTCCAGGCCCAACAACGCACGACTTGCGTTTGACCTATTCAAACCTGATCTGGCAATCCCGAAACCGCTCTTCACCCACGATCTGGGGAGGTGGTTTGAGTGGGTTGTTATACCCGATTAATAGGGCAACTAAACCCCTATTTAGGTGCGGATTATGGGGGCAGTTACACCCCTAATCCCCCTATAAATATCAACAAACTCAACAGAGTTAGGGATCGGATTTTTCTCAGCCACGAAGGGAGATTCGGTCAAGCGGTCAGTTGGAACTTCTTGGCAGCAACAGAAGAGATCCTTGGGCAGGCTTTTGAGGAGATCAACGTCATCCCTCAGCAACAATCAGCAACAGGAGCTTTCATCCTTGGCTTATTAACCAATTTCGGTTAAATCAACTCTTTTAAAGAGTTTAAACTCGTTCAGAGTTATCAACTCATCAAGAGTTTCAAACTTACCACGCAAGTCCTCCACAACGTCAAATCGTGAGGAGAAGACCATCGTTCCAGTGAAACAAGACGTCGGATCGTCAACGAGAAGCAAACTCGACGCGAGCATTCGAGGGAGGCATCTCATCGCCACCGTGAAGAACCCAGATATTAAACAAAGGGGAGAATCCAGATCATTCTCCTCTCTTTTGTATTCAGGAAATCCAATTGTAATCGAGATAGAGAGAGTTGTAAACATTCTTTTTCTAAGCAGTTAGAGAGAATCAAATACAATTCTTTTATTATTTTCTTGTTACAAATTTTCCAACAAACACACCCCTTAGAGGGAAAATTTTATTTATATCAAGACATGCTGGACGAGACTTACGAGGTTAATATGGTCTCGAAAGAGCAAGTATTGCAGCTATTCTTTGATGGTGCATCAAGAATTAGCCCTAAAGCTATGATTGTTGCTAGAGTGGTGTTAGTATTGGTTTCCCCACAAAACCATGTGTTGCCCCGAGCCTTCTCCCTAATGGAGCCATGCTTTAACAACATGGCTGAATACAACGCTTTGCTCATTGGTCTTGACCTAGCAAAGAGCCTAGGAGTAAAACATTTAGAAGAGTAGGGTGACTCGAAGCTCGTCATCAACCAGCAGAAAGAGGAATTCAAAGTCAGACATGAGGATCTGATCCCTTATCATGAAGCGGCTATTACATTGGCCAATTCTTTTGAAGGCTTCTATATCGATTACGTACCTTGCCTCAAGAATACATACGCTGACGCCCTAGCATTGCTCACAGCTACACTAGCTCTACCTAAGGGAATTACTCACTGAATCACCGTAGCTAGCAAACAACGTTTTTGGCCTAAATATGCATTGCTGGTTGATTCAATTGATGAAGGGCCTAAAGCATTCGAACCCAGAGATTGGCGATTCTTGGTCATCAATTACGTCTTATACAGCTTGCTACCCAAAGACATTAAAAAAAGGGAATCCGTACACAGACGAGCACCGAGATTCTACTATGATTCTCAGTCATAGACTTTGTATCGAAGGTCATACGATGGATTACTGCTTTGTTGCTTGTCCAACAAAGAAGTGGAAGAAGCCTAAAGAAGCTCATGATGGCATCTGTGGAGCTCATTGGCTAGGACCTAAATTGTGGGATCAACTGCACAAACTTGGCTACTACTGGCTAAATATGATCAGGGACGCTGTCGCTTATGCCAAACGTTGTCACGCTTATCAAATACATTCTAACTACATGCACCAGCCACCGAAGCATCTACATCCTTCAGCCACTTCATGGCCATTTGAGACATGAGGTATGGACATCATCGACCCAATCTCCCTACCTTCTGTGAAAGGACATCGCTTCATCCTAGCGATGACTGATTACTTCTCTAAATGTGCCAAAGCAATTCCAATGAGATAAGTCAAGACAAGTGATGTGGTCAAGTTCATTAAACACCACATCATATACAAGTATGGTGTCCTAAGGTGCATCATCCATGATAACGGGCCCTAATTTGTCAGCCAAGCTTTCACACAATTCTGCGACAAGTTCAGAATCAGAAACTTAGCATCAACAGCCTATAACCTCGCTGCAAATGAACTAGCAGAAGTTTTCAACAAGACCATCATCAAGATTCTCACCAAATTTGTCTCCGCAATTAAACGAGACTAGAATGAGAAGCTAGGTCAAAGTTTATGGGTGTATCGCACGACAGTTCGTACACCAACAGGTGCTGTGCCATACTCCTTGGTATTTGGATGTGAAGTCGTATTGCCATTAGAAGTTCAATTTCCATCTCTTTGAATAGCACTCACAACCAATATGACAATTGAAGAAAGTCATCACCGACGTCTTGAAGAACTTGAGGCGCTGGATGAAAAGTGACTACAAGCCCAACAACATATCGAGTTTTACCAAGCTCGAATCTCTACGATATTTGATAAGAAAGTCAAACACCGTATTTTCAAGGAAGGTGACTTGGTTCTCTCCATCTTACATCCCATGATCTTGAACTCCAAAAAGAAAGAAAAGATCAAACTAAAATGGGAAGAGTCATTTGTAGTAGAAATAGTCTACTCAAATAGATCATACCGCCTTTATCAATCAAGATGGCGACAAAATCATGATGCCTATTAATGGCAAATTCTTGAAGAATACTACCCTTAGATTTCTTGTACCAACACTGTAGGTTAAAATACCATGGATGCAATAACAATACTTGACTTAAATAATACCTAGCAGCATGATCCTCGGTGTTGTTAAGACCAAAAATGCTCTTTTCACTCCTACCAGTCCTCCACAATAGGACGATGGGACCACGAAATTATCACGTTAATAATTACCTCAGATAGTCGATTTCCTCCAAATTCCCCCATTAATCCTCTCTAACTGGATGATGGGTCCACAAATTCTCCTACAAATCCTCTGCAATAGGATGGCAGGTCCGTAAAATACTATCATGTTAATAATTACCTCTGACAGTCAACTCTTCAACCCCTATTGAAAATATACCAAGTAGTGGCCTACCATGTGATGAGATCCTACTAATCAATCAATCAGGATAATGATTACCAAACAATGATTCACCATCTAATCCTTTCCGAACGTTTAATCTCCTTAGAGCGATCGAAGATAGTGGCTTACCATGTGATGTGCCCCTATTCTAATCATAGTCGTTATACTTCTATGTCACTGAACGACATGATTATTTCCTCACCATCATTTCTACAAATTGTTGAACCCTAGAGGGGGGGTGATTAGGGTCTTAAGGCAATAATGTGTAATAAAAAATGAGACAAGCAATACACCACAAAATGAACAACCAAAGTAAATGAGATAGAGTTAGAAATCATTATCCAGGTGACGCGTGATGTGTTAATGAGGTTCGGCCTGCTGACCTACGTTCCCGCTCCCTACTCTCGAGGAGAATCCACTACATAACCCGGTTTGGAAGCTAGAACTTCTTCTACACAACGATCTCCACAAGATCTCACAACTACACAGTTGATCAACACAAGATCTCACTCCCACACAGTTGATCTCCACAAGAGCAAGCTCACAATAGTAGTAAATGGTGTAAAATCTCTCTTTACAGTATCCTTATGGTAAGGAGAAAGATTACACTGAAGCTTGGGATGCGAACTTGAAAAATAGTGAAAACAGGTTTGAAAGTTTGAGGCTATTTTGAAAACACTAAAACAAGACAACAGGATTTTTTCAATAGACAAGAGCACTTAGGAGAAGAGGGGTAGAGGGGTTTAAATAGGAGGAAACACAGCTGCAAAAGCCCATACCCAAATCCCACACAATCCCGTAAAAAATTATTTTAGAAAACTGTACTAAAACGTCTGTTGGGGTGAACGACGGTCGACCGTGAAATTCTCGCGGTCGACCGTGAAATTCTCGCGGTCGACCGCGAGCCACTTTCGAATCTGAGAAAAATTCCAGAGACTTTTATGGTCGACCGTGGCGGTCGACCGTGAGAATTTTCAGATTGACGGTCGACCGTCACGGTCGATCGTGAAAGTTTCTGCTGCCCACTTAGAGAAAAACATAGGCTCGATCGACCGTGGCAGTCGATCGCAAACTGATACAAAAGATATCTGTTTTAAAACCTGTTTTGACTCTTTAAAATCTGTAAAAATACTGACATGACTTCTAAAAATTGTATAACTTTGTAAATTGTTTTTAATACTAAAGACAAACTGTTTAGAAAAGTAATTTTGCGAATAGGTTATCATACTTGTGAAAAATGATATTTTATCAAAACGCTCAAAAATATAAGTATGAAACGTGTGTGTGATATCCCAATAGCTTCAAATAAAATCTAAACTACTTGCCTACATTCTAGCACTAGAGAGAAAAAAAACTACCTAATATCCTCACATAGAATTACATTTCTTTGAGTCTTGATATAGCTTTGAGTTGATGAAGTTTTCACTTGTATATGTTGTTCTTGATTAATATTTGTTTCATCACTATACCTCATCCTCCATTGGGTATCATCGTTGTAGCTCATTCTATCAAATCCTCCATAAGTGGTACTAACAAGCTTGATATATATATATATTAACTATAATATCACTCAACAAGCAATTAGTACCGATAATGGTGGTTGTAAATCATTATCAAAACATAAGGGCTAATAATCTCCCCCTTTTTGATGATGACAACCAACCATTATATTGAAGCAAAATAAATATAGCTTATAGATAGTAGTTCCCCTTATCTATGAGCTCCCCCTAACTATGTGCAACAAATGAGGAGATTTCTCTCCCCCTTTGTCACCATCAAAATGGGGTAAATAGAATGGTAAACAAAAAATGCATATGATGTGCAACAAACAAGCAAAACAAAAGCTTTTACATAGTGCATAAACACAAACCATTTCTTATGCGACAAAAATCATCTTCAATAAGAGGCTTGTTAAAGATGTCCACTAATTGAGATTTATTGTCAATATAAACAAGGGAAACATCTTGCCTCTCTACATGATCGCATAAGAAATGATGGCGCACATCAATATATTTGATTCTAGAGTGCAAAACAGAATTTTTTGAAATATTTATAGCACTAGTGTTATCACAAAAGATTTTTATATTTTAAAAATTCAAATCATAGTCAACTAAACTTTGTTTCATCCATAAAACTTGGGCCCAACATAAGCCGGCGGCAATGTATTCCGCTTCCGTAATGGACAATACAACACAATTTTGTTTCTTAGAAGCCCAAGAGACAAGAGAATTTCCTAAGAATTGGCATGTACCACTCGTACTCTTGCGATCTACCTTACATCTGGCAAAGTCGGCATCACAAAAACCATAAAGATCAAAAGAGGTGCTTTTTGGGTAAAATAAACCAATATCAATTGTTCCATGAACATATTTAATAATTTTTAACCGCAATTAAATGAGATGTTTTAGGAGAAGCTTGAAAACGTGCACATGCACACACACTAAACATAATATCGGGTCTACTAGCGGTGAGATAAAGAAGACTACCTATCATGCATCGGTATAGTTTTTGGTCTACATCCTCACCACTATCATTCTATCAAGCTTGACACTTGTACTCATGGGAGTTGGTGCATGCTTAGAATTCTCCAATTTGAATTTCTTCATCAATTCTCTAGCATACTTGCTTTGAGAAATGAATATCACATCCTTAGTTTGCTTAACTTGGAGCCTGAGAAAGAATATAAGCTCTCCCATCATGCTCATCTCAAAATGATCTTGCATAAGTTTAGAAAAATCCTTACATAGAGATTCATTAGTAGCACCAAAAATGATATCATCAACATATATTTGAACTAAAATGAAATCATTTTTTCTTTTTCTCACAAAAAGAATATTATCAATTTTTCCTTTTGAAAAACCATTTTTTAAGAAGAAAACTAGAGAGGCGAGCATACCAAGCTCTAGGAGCTTGTTTCAACCTATATAAAGCTTTTTGAACCCGGTAAACATGATTAGGAAATGAATGATCCTTAAAACCAGAGGGTTGCTCAACATATACTTCCTCTTCTATAAAACCATTCAAAAAGGTATTTTTAACATCCATTTGAAACAACTTGAAATTCTTAAAACTTGCAAATACTAAAAACATCCTAATAGATTCTAACCTTGTAACCGGTGCAAAGGTTTTATCATAGTCTATGCCCTCCTCTTGATTGTATCCTTGGGCAACCAAACAAGCTTTATTTCTTGTTACAATGACATGTTCATCAAGTTTGTTTCTAAAAACCCATTTTGTTCTAATAACATGAACATTATTAGGTCTAGGAACTAATTTCCAAATATTATTTCTTTAAAAATTGTTTAGTTTATCATGCATTGCTAGAACCAAAAACTCATCTTTTAAAGTATTATTTATCATTTTAGGTTCTATTTGAGATAGGAAAGCAATATTACCACACTCACTCAAAGCTTTTGAGCGAGTTAGAACCTCTCGTGAAGGATTCCCAATTATTTGCTCATTTGGATGATTTGGTGCAAATTTCTATGCTTTGGAGAGTTCTTCTTGCTCTTGCACTTGAATGTTGTTGCTTTTTCCATCCTTTTGAGAATCTATTGAGGGTGTTTCATTTAGTTGCAAGAATTCTAATCCTCCCTCAACATCATCATCATCTTTCCTAGGCAAACCAACTTGTAAACCAATATTAGTCTCATCAAAAGTAATGTTTATAGATTCTTCAATAAGAAAAGTTTGTTTTTTGAAGACTCTATAAGCCTTACTTTGAGGTGCATATCCTAGGAAAATGCCAACATCAATTTTAGAATCAAATTTATCATGGTGATCTTTTGTATTTAAAATAAAGCATTTACAACCAAAGATACGAAAATATCTAATAAAAGGAGTTTTGCCGTAAAATAGTTCATAAGGAGTTTTCTTAAGCTTTGGTCTAATCAAAACATGATTCAAAACATTGCAAGCCGTATTGACGGCTTCCGCCCAAAAATACTTAGGCAAGTCAAAAGAGTTTAACATAGTTCGTGCCATCTCTTGTTTGGTACGATTTTTTCGTTTAACAACACCATTTTGTTATGGTATTCTTGGAGCGGAAAACATATGAGATATACCATGATGTGCACAAAAATCATTGAAAATTTTATTTTAATTTTCACCACCATGATCACTTCTAATTTTAACAACTTTTAACTCTTCTTCATTTTTAATTCTTTTGACATGATTCAAAAATTCTTCAAAATATTTATCTTTACTACCAAGAAAGATTGTCCATATAAAATGAGAGAAATTATCAATGATAACAAAAATATAGTGTTTGCCTCCTAGAGAGGTAACACGCATAGGACCAAATAAATTAAGATAAAGTAATTGTAAGGGTTTAGAAGTTGATACCTCATTTATGGATTTGAAGGTAGACTTAGTTTGTTTACCTTTAGCACAATCTTCACAAATGGTATCTTTGATGAAATGCAAGTTTGGTAACCCTTTTACAAGATTCCTCTTAGATAATTTGGATATTAACTCCATGTTGGCGTGTCCAAGCCTCTAATGCCAAATCCAAAGGTTTTCATCAACCACCGCAAGGTATGTAACACCTTGATCTACTGGCTCATTCATCTCAAAAATGTATACATTAGATTTTCTATTAGCAACAAAAATAGTTTTTCCATTTGAGCTAACAATGCACTTATCCGGTTTAAATGAAATATCAAAACCTTTGTCACTCAATTGCCTAATGCTAAGAAGATTATGATTCAACCTATTAACCAAATAAATATCTTCTATTACGGGAGAAGGTGACTTACCAATACATCCAATACCTATGATTTTACATTTCTCACCGCCACCGAAGGAGACGCTACCTCCTTCAATCCTTGATAGGGTTGTAAATAGTTCTTTGTTGCCCATCATGTGGTGTGAGCAACCACTATCAAGGTACCACATCTCTCTACATCGTGTTCGTGATGTTCCCTACAAGAGATAAAGGTGTAGTAACTTTAGGTACCCAAATCTTGGGTCCTTGGTGGTTAGTAAACTTGGTACCTTTGGGTGTCCATGTTATTCCATAAAAATCATGATTATCTTTAATCCTACAATGAGTGAAGATATGACCATATTTCATGCAATATGTGCACACAAAATTTCTCTTGTGTGTGGGAGCATAATATCTATGAAATCTATTTCTCTCATGGTGATGATGATTAGCATAATCATGAGTAGGTCTAATTCTACCACATTCAATTTCAAGTCTTTCAATCTTAGATCTTAATTGTTTGTTTTCAAAATCAAGATCCCCTAGCAATTCATCTTTTAAAACAAGAGATGTTTGTAGTTGTTCAAGTTTGGAATCACAAGAAGCATGCAATTTTTTAAGGGAAGAATATTCTTTTGACATCCTTTTAAACTCAATGTTTAATTCTTCTAAAGCGATTACTAGATCACATTGCATATAAAAGGATTCACTTTAGGTATCGGAAACTATCTCCTTTTCATAAGCCATGAAACAAATTAGGATCATGAAGAGCAATCTTTGCTCCTTCTTCATTGCTATCCGAATCGCTTGGTTCGGATTCTTCCCATCTGGCATACATGGCTTTCTTCTTCCTGTACTTCAAGTATTTCTCCTTGACCTTGGGGTAATCTTTGGCGATATGATCCGGTTCATTGCATTCAAAACATTTTTCTACACGTAAAGAAAATTTATTGTTAGATCGGGGATTAAACTTAATGAGTCTCGATATTCTTCTAGAGAGGTGAGCCACTTCTCTAGAAAAATCAACTTCACTATCTGATGATGATGAGGAGTTATCACTAGCTCCCTTGAGAGCTATAGTCTTCATTTTCGGTGATGGTTCCTCAACTTCCCGTGGGGGGACTTCCTCTTTCTCCTTTCCCTTAAGCTTCTTCTCATGAACCTTAAGCTTGCCGATGAGGCCATCAAGAGCTAGAGTAGTAAGATCGTGAGCTTCCTCTATGGCCGTAGCTTTGGGCTCCTACGCTGGAGTTAATGAATGAAGGATCTTGTGGTTCATCTCTTGGATAGTCAATTGCTTGTCAAGACCATGCAATTCATTAATTATGTTAGTGAAGCGAGAAAACATAGCATCAATGGATTCATTAGGAAGCATTTTAACAACTCATAGTCATGCATAAGCCAACTAATCTTAGATTCCTTAACTTGGGGGGTTCCTTCATGTGTAATACATAATTTCACCTAAATTTTGTATGCGATTGCATACGTAGAAACCCTATTATACTCATTGGGGGAAAGACCGCAAATTAAGGCATTCATGGCCTTTGTAATGAGATTAGCTTGGTGCCTTTCTTCGTCGGTCATGTTACTAATCTTAGACTTTTCTACATATTTCTTCTCTGTGAGTTCTAAAATGTCAAGATCAATGCAACGAAGGTAAATCCTCATTCTAGCATTCCAATAAGAAAAATTGCTACCGGTGAGGAGTAGGGGTCTAGTGGTGGATTGTCTCTCAAGCATGTGCACATTCAATGAAGCCTCCATATGATCTTTTCTCTAAGGTGGTTGGACCAAAAACTAATATAGAGACCAAGCTCTGATACTAATTGTTGGACCCTAGAGGGGGGTGATTAGGGTCTTAATGTAATAATGTGTAATAAAAATTACGACAAGCAATACACCACAAAATGAACAACCAAAGTAAATGAGATAGAGTTAGAAATCGTAATCCAAGTGACGCGCGATGTGTTAACGATGTTCGGCCCGCTGACCTACGTCCCAGCTCCCCGCTCTTGAAGAGAATCCACTACACAACCCGGTTTGGAAGTCGGAACTTGTTCTACACAACGATCTCCACAAGATCTCACAACTACACAGTTGATCAACACAAGATCTCACTCCCACACAATTGATCTCCACAAGATCAAGCTCACAATAGTAGTAAATGGTGTAAAATCTCTCTTTACAGTATCCTTATGGTAAGGAGAAAGATTACACTGAAGCTTGGGATGCGAACTTGAAAAATAGTGAAAACAGGTTTGAAAGTTTGAGGCTATTTTGAAAACAATAAAACAAGACAACAGGATTTTTTCAATAGACAAGAGCACTTAGGAGAAGAGGGGTAGAGGGGTTTAAATAGGAGGAAACACAGCTGCAAAAGCCCATACCCAAATCCCACACAATCCCGTAAAAAATTATTTTAGAAAACTGTACTAAAATGTCTGTTGGGGTGAATGACGGTCGACCGTGAAATTCTCACGGTCGACCGCGAGCCACTTTTGAATCTGAGAAAAATTCCAGAGACTTTTACGGTCGACCGTGGCGGTCGACCGTGAGAATTTTCAGATTGACGGTCGACCGTCACGGTCGATCGTGAAAGTTTCTGCTGCCCACTTAGAGAAAAACATAGGCTCGATCGACCGTGGCAGTCGACCACAAACTGATACAAAAGATATCTGTTTTAAAACCTGTTTTGACTCTTTAAAATCTGTAAAAATACTGACATGACTTCTAAAAATTGTATAACTTTGTAAATTGTTTTTAATACTAAAGACAAACTGTTTAGAAAAGTAATTTTGCGAATAGGTTATCATACTTGTGAAAAATGATATTTTATCAAAACGCTCAAAAATATAAGTATGAAACGTGTGTGTGATATCCCAATAGCTTCAAATAAAATCTAAACTACTTGCCTACATTCTAGCACTAGAGAGAAAAAAAACTAGCTAATATCCTCACATAGAATTACATTTCTTTGAGTCTTGATATAGCTTTGAGTTGATGAAGCTTTCACTTGTATATGTTGTTCTTGATTAACATTTGCTTCATCACTATGCCTCCTCCTCCTTTGGGTATCATCGTTGTAGCTCATATTTTATCCAATCCTCCATAAGTGGTACTAACAAGCTTGATATATATATTAACTATAATATCACTCAACAAGCAATTAGTATCGATAATGGTGGCTCTAAATCATCATCAAAACATAAGGGCTAACACAAATGACGTTGTTTATTGATAGTGGTCCTATCATATGATGTGCTCCTATTCCAATCATAGTCGTTATACTTCTATGGCACTAAACAACGTGATTATCTCCATACTGTCATACGTGTGAATGATGTTATTTCCAAATAATGACCTACCAAGTGATGAGTCACTATTCAAATCTGAGATCGTTATCTCGCTAATGATTTCATCAAAATCCATCGACCACTTCCTGAAGTAGTGGGCTTACCATGTGATGAGCTTCACTGTCAAACTCCTAACAACACAACTTAACCTGATTACAACTCAACGATTATGATCTTATTTAATTTTTTTAATCCAAAACCTTAAACGGCTAAGGATAGAGGAGAAAAATTAGCATTAAGTCTAAGAGAAACTTCTCGATAACTTACTATGCTAACGGTAAAAGCATAGCTAGTCCAACTCAAACTTTAGTTAGTAAGGATGAATCAAGTCCGTTGATAGCTGAGGGTTTGCTAAAAATCCTAAGTTATGATTATTAAGTACACAAAAGAAGATAACAATCGATGTATAAAACTACAATTTTTTTTCACATAATGACTGAAGTTACATCAACAAAAAATTTGAAGTACATGGATTGAACTCAAATAAATCAAACAATAGTGCAAAGTTCGTCCACAAGTTCATCCAATGACCTTTGACGCTCCACTTTAGTCTCTTCCAATACCTTTTTGTGCAGCTTGCCATCGTAAAACATCACCGGTTTTTTTTACGGTAGTGTTAAGCCTCGCCTCCACCAATTCTTTAGTTCTTATTATTAAAATTTCATCTCCTATTTCTTAGAAAAAAATCTTCACCATTCCCGACTTTCAACCTTGGGAAAGGTGTAAATTAGGCTGAAGAACTATGACCCTAAAAAAGATAAGCTTTTCAGTGGGTCTGTGAAGTTGCCACATATTCCAAGGTCCAAGATGAAGGTTTGTATGCTTGGATATGCTCAACATGTTAAAGGAGTAAATAAGATTGAACCTAGAATATTTTCTCGGGGTTACATTCGAAAGCCCGGCAAGTTACTGAAATGCTTCCGGACCTCTGTTCTAAAAGACTGGGAGGTTCTCAAGAATGGGTTGATCCGCTCTAGTATGGATAACAGCAAAGAACAAAATGATAAAGTTAGCTCAAAGAAGGCTTAGTCTGTGTAATAGTATGAGCTTTGTCCATCAAATGAACCTTAACGATAAGGCGAACTTCGTTAAATGAGTGAACCTCTTCAGACCAACGAGCCTCGTCAAACATACGAGCCTCATCCGACACATGAACATCATCGAATGAGGGAATCTTGTCCGTCAGACGAGTCTCGTCTATCAAATGAACTTCGTCAAACAGACAAGTCATGTTCGACAGATGAACTTCGTCAAAATTAACAAAAGTTATCCATCAAGTGAATCTCGCCCATTTGAAAAGCTTCGTCATATGAGAACATCACTGGGTAGTTAAGAGAGCAACTGTTCGTCTCCCAAGAGAAGCTAAACTCCAAGCAGCGGAGCAACCACCCAATCGTCGGGAGCTCAAGTGTTCTAAGCGTAAATTTTGCTCTCGTGTGATCGAAAGTCTGATCGAATCAAGATCTCACCTAAGATAATGGGTAAAGCGACAACACCGATCGAAAGACCCATGATGTTCGTACCCTTACTCCCGCCGGCAGTAGTGGTTGGGATCATGGAGCTTAACTAGAGCGGAAAAGTTTGAAGCTTTGAAGAAGAAGGAAAGAGAAGACTGGAGACTTATCATCGCCTGCTGTTTCCGGTAAAAGTTGCTGTTTTCATTACTTTGATATCTGTTACAACTTCGATCGTTACAACAGTATAAAATGAAAACAAAGGGGTACAACTTAAACGAAAATAAACACGAGAGCCCGGTTTGGTACGGTCTCGCTTGCGTGGGTTGTTGGCCTGTGACGGGGATGTTAATATCCGTGGACCGCCGACTCTTCAAGATCTATTCCGGTAAAATCCGGCAGAGTTTCGTCTATCCGCGTGGGATTCAGAAACAGAACTTCGTCGATCCGCGTGAGATCTCAGAAGTGTAAAGCTTATGTCTCGGTTAAACGAGGCACTAGCTCTTCTTAGTGGTCACCGCTAATGGGCAACACTAAGGATGAGAGAGGTGAATGAAGGGGGACTGGTGCAGAATCTCACTCCTCGATCCGGCAGGGCTTCGCTGCTTTTCTCAGAAATTTCAGATCTCGAGGTTAAACCCAAGACCAGAAATTCCTCTCCAAAAATCCAAGCCAAGAGAATGGAGGCCTAGAGGGCCTATTTATAGGAAACAAGGAGGGGGGGCTGAAATAGCTAAGGACACCCCATGGGGTGTCTCAAGAAATCCGAGACACCCTTGAGGTGTCTTGGATTTTCCGAGACACCCTTGGGGAGTCTTGGATTTTTTTAGACACCCCCGGGGTGTTTCATGTCGTTTGAGACGCTACCGGGTATTCCGCCGTTGACTGCCGTTGACTTTTTGTTCGAACTCGGATTTGAGTGATTTCGGATGCGTTGGAATCGTGACGGCGAGCTCTGCAGGCCCCGATGGTTGGATTATCCATGGGGTGATCGGGGCACAGCGGGCGTTGGTCCAATTGCGGTGATCGCGAGGTTTTTGGTCAACCCGTATCTTCGTGATTCTGAGATTCTGTCGGCTCACGTGGTTCGTCGGTTTGCTTCAGGCGCTTACCGACGTCAGTTGAACTCTTGTAAACCGGGTAGTGACGTTCAATCGTTGCTCGTTAACACTGAGCTGTGTGCGGGGACCTATCGGCAATTTTCGATGCCTACAGATACCCCCTCCAAAGTGTTTCGGACTCATTTCCTTTATAGAAGAGACCGGAATACTTTGGATATGATTGGTCCAGCCTTCAGTCGGCCTAAGGGACCTGTGGGTCGCTTCAACTCTCGGCTCCTTCGATTTTCGGTTTATCCGGTGCTTTGTCGAATAACCGAAGTTGCTCCGGCACTGCGTTTATCGCCTGGCCGTCGTTGGAGTCTCGAGTCTACAGCTGGTGAGTTGAGTTTGGCTCATGTCATTCGGTTGACTTTTGAACTTACTATCCCTGTCACATCGTGTTGACCTGGAGTTTCGGATCACTGGGGGTTGACTTTTTGTCGCAACGCACCGATTTGGCGTTGACCTAGGGTTACGCGTTGACCGGCGTTCGCCCTTAGGGTTTTGAACCGCATGGGTTGACTTTCGTCGTTACGTGTTGACTTTCGTCGCTACGTGTTGACTTTCGCCGCTGCGTGTTGACTTTTTGCTGCAACGCGCTGTCCGGCGTTGACCTAAGGTTACGCGTTGACCGGCGTCCACCTTAGGGTTTTGAACCGCGTAGGTTGAGTTTTGTCGTCACGTGTTGACTTTCGTCGCTACGTGTTGACTTTTGTCGCAACGCGATGTCCGGCGTTGACCTAGGGCTACGCATTGACCGGCGTCTACCTTAGGGTTTTGAACCGCTTGGGTTGACTTTTGTCGTCACGTGTTGACTTTCGTCGCCACGTGTTGACTTCTGTCGCAACGCGCTGTCCGGTGTTGTCCTAAGGCTACGCGTTGACCGGCGTCCGCCTTAGGGTTTAGGAACCGCTTGGGTTGACTTTTGTCGTCACGTGTTGACTTTCGTCGCCACGTGTTGACTTCTGTCGCAACGCGCTGTCCGGCGTTGACCTAAGGCTACGCGTTGACCGGCGTCCGCCTTAGGGTTTAGGAACCGCTTGGGTTGACTTTTGTCATTACGCGTTGACTTTCGTCGCCACGTGTTGACTTTTGTTGCAACGCGCTGTCCGGCGTTGACCTAAGGCTACGCGTTGACCGGCGTCTGCCTTAGGGTTTAGGAACCGCTTGGGTTGACTTTCATCATTACGTGTTGACTTTCGTCGCCACGTGTTGACTTTATCCGCACATTCACAATTAGTGTGTGGAATTTACACGTGTGGGATTCGGAAATAGAATCAGGGGTTGGAAAAATAGTTCGGGGGTCAAAACCAGGTCAAACGCACCCCGGGGTGCCTCGGCAAGGCCGAGACACCCTTGGGGTGTCTCGGCAATGCCGAGACACCCTTGGGGTGTCTCGGTTTTGCCGAGACACCCCTAGGGGTGTCTTTGGCCACCGTGGTCCCCCCTTGGGTTTGTTTGTCTTCTCTTCCTTTTGTCTTGTTCATGGTCCCCCCCTCCTCCTTTAATTCAAATTTCAAGAGAGAAAACCCCTCCCCCCAAAACCGAATCCCCCCTCCATTTTTTCGGTTTTGATCTTCTTCTTCCCCTTCTCAAGTTCCTCCATTGATTTGCTCTTGAGAACTCCTTCATCCTTCAAAAGATTCGGGATTTTGACGGGTACCCATTTGCCGGAATCGCCTCCTCTTCCAAACGAGGGTCTTGACTTCCATTTCCGAGCTTGGAGGAGATTTGGGTAAGATCCCTCTTCAATCCTTCTATTTTCTTGTAAAGATTGCATTTTTTTATGCTTGCAATAGATAGGGGTTGTGTATGCAATACGTTCTTGGGGGGTTTTATGAAAAGGCCGAAACTTATAGGGGCTTATTTGCAAAGTTCGTGGGGCTGAAATTTGGGGTTTTCTTGCAAATGTGAACTGAAATTTGAGGGACTTGGGTTCATGTTTATTTCCTCAAGAAACGGTGGTGCTTTATGCAAAAGGATGAAATGGTTGTTTGAGGGGTTTATTTGCAAAACAGCCCCCTTTAAAATTTTTTGGGGGCTTATCTGCAAAAGGGCCACGAATTTGGGACTGAAATCCAAGGAGGGTTGACCCCAAACTTCTGGTCAAACTTTTGGTAAAGGGATGTGGAGGTTAAACCAAAAGTTTGTGGAGGGGCTTTTATATAAAATTAGCCAAATTTTGCAAAAGGGCTTGTTTGCAAAATTTAACCGAAATTGCGGGGTACCGGGATGTTAAATGATCGAATGTGATGATCACAACCCGGCTCACGCGTGTCCTTGACCTGAACTTGGGCCTTGAACACGGGGGGTATTTTGGGTATTTCACCCAAATTCGCCGCGGAAACAGTTATTGTTTTGCGGGCACAAAATTTGTAGGTTAATTAGACATGAACTATAACATCCTATTTGTTTATAGGATCTCAAGTCCAAGTGCTTAATTTTCCTTTTAAATTTCGTGTATGTATGTTATACCTGATATACTGATCTTTTTGTTGCAGGTCTGCGATGTCTTCTCGTCGCGCTCGGCTTTCCAGGAGTCGCTCTCACTCGCAGCACAGCGAGGAGGAGGCTCCCGCTGTATCTTCTTCAGCGACTTCTTTTTACGGGGGTGAGAATTTTATACTTTCTGTATCCCGGATTGACCTCTCGCGAGTCATGAAGGAAGAACCGATACCCCTCCCGCGGGGGTTAAGGTCTGTATCTCGGATTGACCTCTCGCGGGTCATGAAGGAAGAACCGATACCCCTCCCGCGGGGGTTAAGGTCTGTATCCCGGATTGACCTCTCGCGGGTCATGAAGGAAGAACCGATACCCCTCCCGCGGGGGTTAAGGTTTCAGACTTGTTTTGCTTTAGCCAATTCAAGTCTTCGGATATATTGGGGCGATCCCGTGTTGTCTTGCACTTTGGAGACCGGTGCGTGTTATCACACTATCTACGTGATGATACATACCGTTCCCCTGGTGTAGGACACTCGAGATCGTCTCTCCAATGATCCGTTAAATGATCTCATCTTGTTTTTTATGAGACAGATTTTCTGACTCTATGCTTTGCGGTTTGTTGCAGTCGAGTTTCCCGGGGGTAGCCTTCCTCACCATGTCCCCACAGGTTGTAGCAAAGAAGTGTTCTCTTCAGCTTCCGCCCGGCAGATCATCGATCCACTTCCGCAGTTCGGCCGAGATCGTTCAGACGATTTCTGTCACTTGATAAGGGATGGAGGGCGTCACTGTTTACGCCAGCTCATCACCGATGCTCCCCTCACTGCAGATGCTACTTCTACTGAGGCTTTAAAGAAGCCAGATTTTTTATTCGGGGATCACACCGAGGATCCTGCTGCGCTAACTCTTGCTGAGGAGCACTGGCTGACCCTTGACGAGGGAGCCTTTTTATATATCCCCTCTATTCCTCGCCAGTGTTCTTTTACTAACTTGGAGGGACAGGCTGTGGGGCGACAGATGTCCTGGCCTCTTACCAACGCTGCTATCCACGTTCAGTGCGGATACATTTCTCACCATAAGAATCTCGGTTCTCTTGGGTATCAATCCGTTTGCGGCCTTCGACCCGGGATCATGGGTCTTGATACCGCACCCCCAGGTGAGGTATCGGCGGCCGCTCTTACCGTGAAGAACCGTCTAGCTCAGCTTGGAAGACAGTTACCTCACCCGGAGTACAGATGTTATGGTTGGGCTTCCTCACTGGCTAAGGGATGGTGGGCTCGCTTGACCAGTTATGTCCTGGGACGCTGGGAGAGAGACTTAAAGAGCAGTGGATTATATACGCCCATACGAGCCACCATGCTCGGACTTCCAGTTAGCTGCCGTCACTTCATGGCGTTGGTCGAGACATATATGCCTGATAGCAACACCTTTTTGACCAGTGGCGGAGAGCTAGGGTTGGCTCTTCATGAGATGCACCAGGTTTCCGGCCTTCTGATGGGGGATTGTCCGTATCAGGAGTACTTTCCTTCAAGCCAGCAGTTGGAGCGGTTGAAGAAAGATACTCCAGATATGTATAATACACTCTGGGACCTCACTTGCCACTATTATACCTCCTTGATACAGACTTCTCCCCTGGCGAAGAAGAAGAAGCAAATCAGTTTGAGGCAGTTTGCTCTTTACCTGTTCCCTAATTTGGAGGATGATTCCGGGGAGCCTATGCATGAGTTAGATGTATTGACCCCTGCTGCCATTAATGAGCTGATGGAGAGGGCCGAGGCCCGTTCTTATACTATCGCCAGTGCTGAGGGAGCTTTTTCGGCAGGAACCAAATTTCGTTCATTTCTTCGTCGTGCATATAAGCCTATTGAGCCCCGTTCTTTGTTAGCAGGCTACCTTGCTCTTTGGCTGAAGAAGTGTGTCGTTCCGTACCAATCTTCAGACGCTCTCCCTCTCGAGGTGCTCTTCCCTGCGGTCCAGCTGGCTTATGGGAGGGAGCTTTCTCTGCTTCCAGCGATGGTTGCGAGTATCCATTGCGGGCTTAGGAGTGTAGTCAGCATCCTTACGCAGGTGGGTCCTGAGCCATCAACTGAGCTTATTTGTCCGAAGGTTGAGCTTCCCTACGCTTACTTGATGGCGTGGTTCGTTCTTCACCGTCCGGATTTGATGTCGGCGCCCAGCGCCGTTGATGCTCCCGTTCCTTTCCTACAACTGTTGGAGAGGAGTAGGTGGCTTGGGAAGAAATTTGAAGATGTACAACAAGCACTTCAAGTTCGTCGGAGTTGGGAGCTCTTCAAGTGCTTTCCTCACTTCTCGGGACGTTATGGCGAGGAGATGACTGACATGGAGAAACCTCGAACTAATCGGACTGTTCTTGATGTCGGTTGCTTTCGCTGGTTGGTGAACATCCGTGTCGGGTATCTTGTTCTCCGGGTGAAGAACCGGTGTCACATAGAGCCTTACCTTCCCTGTCGCTTTGCTCGGCAGTTTGGCTATGACCAACTATACGTTGGGAACCCGAGCCGGGGTTTACAGGTTAAGGGAGGGCTTGTTGACGGTATACGAGCGTGGCTATGGACCATGGTTGGCTGCACCGGGGCTCAGTTTGCTCTTCCTTCGTATAAGCGCAAGCCGATGATTACCTTCCTCAGCTGCAAGTGGTTCCTTTGAAAAGGAAGAAGGTTGCCTATAGACCTCCTGTTGATCAACGCTCTCATGGAGTAGATTCCGGAGGCTTTGCCGACAGGGAGGAAGGTAACCCTCCGTTACTTTCAATATTTTGACATGATTTACCTTCTGGGATTCATAACCGTACTTTATGTTCCAGGGTTCCTTGAAGAGGGTGAACTTCCATTGCCTCCTGCATCCCCTGGTCCGGATAACATGGATTGCTTCGTGCAGCAGATGTGCGACGCCCTTCATGACGGTTCTCTGGGCATCGATTTGAACATTGATCTTGGGCCAGAGTATAGCGTCGAGCCCACCGCTTCTTACTCAGGTATACCTGCATCCGATAATATATCTTTTGATTATAGGGAAAGAGAACTCGACTGAGGGTGAATCCTTTCATGATGTAGGTTTTGAAGACCAGGGGAATGCCTCTGCGCCGAGTTTCTGCGGTCCTGACGCTGGGCTGCTAGTCGATATGCTGGCTGAACAGGCCGCCAGAGGAACTGTGGGACCGCCCTTTACGAGCGATACAGGTACATCATCAGCCACCAGGACTGATTCTCCTTTGACTACCGACCCTCCCCGTGTTGCAGAAGATGATGGACTTGCAGGTATGCCGATGATCTTATCACCCTGATTCTCTTTATTTGCCTAAATTTCCATTTTGACTAATAAAGAGGTATAACTGTAGGACCAGGCGTTGTGCCTGATGCTGCTGCAGTTTCCGGGGCTGATAGTTTGCCTGAGAGCCATGTCTCTTTGCCACAGCCGAGAGATACGACTGACTTGCCTGCAGGGGTCGATGCACCCTTCATGGCTAATCCTGCTGTTATCTCAGAGTCTGCCGTGCCTCCACCCGAGGGAAGTTCCGCCAGTACAGGTATACTTCGAATTTCCTCTCGGGTTTCCTTGTCGTATTTGATAATCTCTTAACTTCCCCATTGTTGTTTGCAGGAGCTCGATCATCTCTACATGAGTATGTTCGCGTCCTTTTGGCTGATACCGATCCTGAGAAAGAGATTTTTCGCGCGGACCTCAACTTCTTCACCGCCTTTTATAATGGCATGATTGAGAAACTTCTTCTCCGAGGATACTGCTTTGACCAGTTCAGGCGTTCCTTTTCTCGCCACATGCTGATGATGAGGGAAGAAGGATACCCAGAGTTGGCTGATTCCTTCACTGCTGATTTTACTGCTCTGGAGTCAGAGGTTCAAGAATTGAGGGATTTGAAAGCTGGTGGAGCTTCTTCTTTCATGTCCTCTCAGATGGAGGATAGAATGACTCAATGGCGTGACTTGAGATCTTCCATTAGCAGCGAGCTCCGTTCACGCGAGCACTCTGTTGCACAGCTGATGGCCAACCTGGCGAAGAAGGACACCAGCAGAGGCGAGTTACTCAGCTCCCTAGATTCCACTCGTGCAGAGATAGCTAGGCTGAAGGAGGCCTTGGGACGTGCCGAAGAGTCTGCTGCTATAATCACCGAGGACTTGGTTGGATTGGAGCGCTCTCGTGAGTGGACGCTCGACAAGCTGGGATCAACACAGGAGGGATTGATGAAGCTGCGAACTGAAGCCGCTGAGGTCTTGAGCAGTTCCGAGGATTCTGTCCGAGCTCGCCTGCAGGCAGAGTTCGAGCAGAGCTATATGGACAGGCTTTCCGGTTTAGAGTCTCACATTCTTAGTCGTCAGCTGCCTTCGGGTTGACGAACTTGTTGTTGTATGCTTTTGTCTTGATTTTTTATTAGAGACTCCTTATTTGCTTCTTTTTACATGATGTTTCTTGATATGCCATGGTGTCTTCTTTAATCGGTAAAAGGCTAAACCGGCTATACGTGTTAGGTATAGACTTTGGGATTATTGGCTAACCCCCAGCCCTCAACGGGTTTGACGTGCCTTTACCGACTACCGTTTGTGTCGGGCTAGCATGCGATTTGTCTAGGTCCGTTCCGCATGTAACGTTGTGCTAAGAGAGCGAACCCTCCGAGACTTTATGCTATGACTTTGAATACATAGACTTCGTCTTTCTCACGGGAAAGACTACCCGGCAACGCGTATTAGGCGCCGACTTCATCTCTGTCTTTTCTAAAAGCAAAGACAGGGGAAAGTGGGAGACTAGAAGTGGGATCTCCACTCCGAGAATCGAAAAGATTCGGATAATCCTAAC
>BQKN01062993.1:0-15841 GCA_022839385.1 Asparagus kiusianus
GTAAATCTTTCAACCATTCAGCTTCTATACTAGTAGTATCAAGAGCTATCACTTCTGATTTCATTATACTTCTAGCCATCATAATTTGTTTAGTAGATTTCCAGGACACAGCTCCTCCTCCTAAAAGGAACACAAAACCAGTGGTGGATTTTACATCTATTGAGTCACTAATCCAATTTACATCTGAGTAGCCTTCTAATACAGATGGATAACCTTTATAATGTAAACCATAATTTATAGTTCCTTTTAGGTATCTCAAAATTCTTTCTAATGCATCTTAGTGACTCTTATCAGGATTTGATGTATATCTACTAAGTCTATTTACTACATAAGCAATGTCAGGTCTGGTGTAGTTTATCAGGAATCCTAATCATCCAATTATTTGTGCATATTCTCTTTGTAATTGAGGATAACCTGTATTTTTCTTTAGATGTACATTAGGATCATATGGAGTAGAAACAGGTTGATAATTTAGATCATAAAAGTTATTGAATATTTTTTCTATGTAGTGTGATTGAGACAACACATATCCATTCTCATTTTTTAAGATTTTAGTGTTAAGAATTAAATCAGCTTGACCTAAATCTTTCATGTCAAAATTTTGTGATAAAAAATATTTGATTTCATTTATGCTTTGTATGTCAGAGCCAAAAATAAGAATATCATCAACATATAAGCATAAAATCATAATTTTGTTGTTATTATCTATTTTATGATATACACACTCATCTGTTTGATTAATTACAAATCCATAGGATAGTATGATCTCATCAATTTTCATGTGCCATTGTTTTGGAGCTTGTTTGAGACCATATAGTGATCTTATAAGTTTGCATACTTTCTTCTCTTGTCCAGAAGCAACAAATCCCTCGGGTTGATCCATATAAATTTCTTCATCTAAGTCTCCATTTAAGAATGCAGTTTTAACATCCATTTGATGTATTATAAGTTTGTGAATGGATGCTAAAGCTATAAGGACTCTAATGGTAGTAATCCTAGCTACTGGAGAATAGACATTAAAATAATCATTACCAGATTTTTGGGTATATCCTTTAGCTACTAATCTGGCCTTGTATTTATCTATTGTTCCATCTGGTCTGAGTTTCTTCTTATATACCCATTTACATCCTATAGTTTTGTAGCCTGAAGGAAGATCAGTTAGTTCCCAAGTATGATTTTGAACTATAGATTGAATCTTATTATTTATAGCTTCCTTCCAAAATGGAGCATCTACTGATTTCATTACATCTTCAAATATAATTGGAGAATCTTCTACAAGTAATGTATAAAAATCTTCATAGACCTTTTCTATTCTTGTTCTTTTACTTCTCCTAGGCTCCTCTGAACTTTCTAGTGGTCTAATTTGTTTAGAACTAGTTTCACCTTGGTTAGAACTAGGATCTGAATTGCTAGAGCTAGGGCATGTGTTATTTACTCTGGTCCTGTAAGAGAAAATATTTTCAAAATAATGTACATCCCTAGCTTCAATTATGGTGTTGTATGCTATCTCATTAATATCAGAGTTGATTATTAAAAATCTATTTGCATTACTATCAGAAGAATAGCCAATAAATATTCCATCTATAGTTTTAAGGCCAATCTTCTTTCTCTTATTCTCACGTATTTTAACTTTTGCTAAGCACCCCCACACTTTCAGGTGATCTAAATTAGGGTTTCTATTCTTTCAAATTGTGTAAGGTGTTTTATCAGAATTCTTGAATGGAATTCTATTTAGTATATGGCAAGCAGTCATGAGAGCTTCTCCCCATAGATTCTCTGGCACACTAGAATTAATTAACATTGAGTTTACCATGTCCATTAAAGTTCTATTCTTTCTCTCAGCTACTCCATTAGATTGAGGTGTATACGGAGCAGTTATTTCATGAATGATTCCATTCTCTTCACAGAATTGTTTTAATTCATTAGATGTGTATTCATCACCCCTATCTGATCTTAGTATTTTAATTTTTCTATCCAACTGATTTTCAACTTCTGCTTTATATATTTTGAATTTGTTTATAACTTTATCTTTGGTCTTAATTAAGTAGAGGTAATAATATTTAGAACAGTCATCTATAAAAGTTACGAAATATTTGTTACCTCCTCTAGATGTTCTTCCTAAATCACAGACATCACTATGGATGAGTTCTAATATCTCAGAATCTCTACCAATAGTTTTAAAGGGTTTCTTAGGAAGTTTAGCTTCTATACATATTTCACATTTTCCATCATCTTTTATATTAAGCTTTGGAATTATATTGAGATGCATCAATCTTATAATTGAATTATAATTCACATATCCTAATCTTTGATGCCAAGTGATAGAAGGTTCGATATTCAAAGCTATTAGAGATGCAAGAGTAGAATTCTTAACATTCAATTTAAAAAGGCCATCACATAAAAAACATTTTCCAATGAAGTTCAATCACTTAGTTATTACAACTTTATTGGATTCAAAAACAAGTTTGTAGCCTTGTTGCACTAATAAAGATCCGCTAATCAAATTTCTCCTAATGTCTGGTACATGGTGGACATCCTGCAGGATTAAAGTCTTATCAGAAGTTAGCTTTAGGTTGATCCGACCAATTCCAGATACAGGAGCAACATTATTATTTCCCATTGTCACAGTTCCTATACTTGAGACCTGATAAGTGGAAAACAGAGATTGATTAGAGCAAATGTGAATATTAGCTCCAGTGTCGATCCACCAATCATTTTCTTGAAAGGTCATGTTTACTTCAGGGGTGAAGAGAACAGACCTAAAAGCAGTCTGAGCTGAACTGGAAGTCACCATGTTTACTTGTGACTTATTAGGTGGAGGTCCTTCCTTCCTAGGCTTGGGTGGTTCTGTCTTCTTGTAAAAGCAGACCTAAGTAAGGTGGTTGGTTCGTCCACAAACAAAACATGCTCGACGTTCAGCTCCTTCCTTCTTTTGAAAGTGGACAGGGTTCTTATTTTGATGAAAGTATTTCTTCTTAAATGTTTTATTTTGATTATAATGGAAGGGACGTTTCTTGTGTTGGGGAAAGGGTTTGGATTCAACATTATTTACTTTGGGTTCTTTGGGTTCGGATTTTATCACCTTTTTCTCCTTGAGTCTATGTTGCTCTTCAATTCTAATAGCATTCAACACTTGTTCAAGGGTAAGATTGTAGAACCCCGTATTTTGTTAGAAGTATATGTGAATTATTAGTGATAAATAATTCTATTTGTGGTAAATGACTTGTGGTCATGGATATACTTGGTAACATGTTATTAGACATGTATGAGTGTGGTTTCATAGAGTTTCGTGCATTAGTTTTGGCTGAATAACAAAACATGCACGAATCTGGGAATTTATATCTGCTCAGTCGACTTATGAGTCGACTCATGAGTCGACTCATTAGTCGACTAATGAGTCGACTGATGAGTCGACCAATAAGTTGACTGACGGGCTGATTTTGGGTTTTCTTTTAGTTTGTGGGTCTGTTCGGTTTTGTATCAGGTCTGACCGCTCATATATGATATCTCCTACCCGAGAACACCTTCACAACTCAAAACCCTAGCCCCCATCTCTCCCTCTCAAACCCTAGCTCGTTTTGGTGAATTTTTGGGAAATTTTCGGAGGATTTCAACGAGTTTTGGCGAGGTGCAGCGAATCTTTCTCTCTCGGATCCAGGGGTTGTTCCAGCACTTCAGAGGCGAGTAATATCTCGCCCAATTCTACACCCACTGTTTGTATGCTTTTATTTAATTTTATTTCGGTTTTATTAAGCCTAAATCACTATTTGTGTATAAAAATAGATCTTTATAGCATATGATGCGAAAATAGAATGTTTTCAGTTTATAAAAGCTCACAAACGAATTTGTAAAAGTAGATCCAGATCTAGAATTTGTTTAAACATGGGTTTTATTATGATTTAATGGTTTCAATACGCTTTTAAACATGAATAAATATGTTTAGGGTTTTAATACAAAATATTACATGTAAATCTTTTGTTTCTGTTGATATACATGTGTTAGAATTGGATAGTATTGCTGGACATGAACAAGAGAATCTTAGTTTATAAATGTTTGCAGAAAATCATCGAAAGCAGTAAAACTGGGGATTTTCTGCTCAGTCGACCAATGAGTCGACTCATGAGTCGACTTATGAGTCGACTGATGAGTCGACCAATGAGTCGGCTGATGGAGAAACCTTCAGTTTTGTGTTTTGTCTGGTCGACTTATAAGTCGACTGATGGGTCGACTTATTAGTCGACTGATGGGTCGACTAATTAGTCAACTGATGAGGAGTTTCCTTCTTTAGTACTTCTTTAGTTTGGATCTGTTTGAGTTGCTTTTCGGGGTCACCTCGATTATCTGACACTAGTTTATAATGTTAGTGATTTATCGATACATGTGAGATGACTTTGACACAAGTACCGATACGCACACCGAGGCTCGTGTGACATGAGTCTAGGTGTATCTTTTTAATATATATATATATCGACACTTGCACTTCGCATAACTTATATTTAGTCCTCGTATTGGACACTCATTCCTTTTAGTCCTCGTGTTGGACACTCATTCCTTTTAGCCCTCGTGTTGGACATTCATTTCATTCAGTCCATGCGTTGGACATTCATTATATTCAGTCCATGCGTTGGACATTGGTTATATTCAGTCCATGCGTTGGACATTAGTTATATTTAGTCCATGTGTTGGACATTTGGTTACATTCAGTCCATGCGTTGGACATTGGTTATATTTCAGTCCATGCGTTAGACACTCGTTACTTTCAGTCCATGTGTTGGACGTTTACTTCATGCAGTCCATGTGTTGGACATTTAATCTATATAGTCTATGTATTTGGACACTTAATCATTTTTCGGACATGACACTCATGTGAGTTCGACATGACACTATGTTTGGAAATAGAGATTGGTTTTGTATTCTTTTAATTTATTTGTTCCTACATTAGTTTCTGGGTTTTAGTATTTAGGGATTTACAATTTGAGATACAAGGTATATACATGACGGTTTTCTTGTTTAGATTATTTCGTTCGACGTACCTATGCTCGTGTTGTAATTTCCTAACTACTAAAATCCTCTTATACATAGGTATTTACAATTTTAGCTACATGGTATATACATGAGGGTTTCCTTGTTTGGATTATTTCACTCGACGTACTTATGCTCACGTTGTAATGACCTATATAGGATCAGTGATTTCATAAATATATGTATTAACTATATTTTCTGTATACAACGAGCCCTTTCCCTTGGGGTTGGTTGTGATGTTGCTCGCTAGCGCTTTGACGCTCATTGTCCCTCCCCCTTTCAGGTAACGAGCCAGGAGTCCGGAGAGTCGCAGGTTGATGGCGTTGTACTTTAGCTTCAGCTGTTTATTATAGTTATATTTTTCTTTTGAACTCCACTGTAGAACTTTGTTAGACATTTAAGAGTTTATCGTAGAAGTTGTAAAGGCTGTGTGCCTTGTTTCCTTTTATTCAGACAATTGTATTTGAGAATTGTTGAGAAGTTCTAGTTTATTCATTTCAGACATTGACTTGTACTTCAGTATGTTAGATGATGAAGTATTTATTTGATCTCTATTATTTCATCAGTTGACTCTTGTATTATCTTTTAGTACCTACATCTGTTTTTGACTCTACTAGAGAGATAGTAATTGTGATGGTGAAACATGTTATTACACGGTGTGGTGCATGGCAGGTTTGACATTCTTGATTTCACCTTGGACTGCAGCCTTGTGTGAACCCAGGAGTGTCACAGTTGGTATCAGAGCTCTAGTTCCAGTATCCTTAGGATCATCCTGTGTCAAGTCGTGGAGCTAGGATAGAGTTTCTTAGGATTCATGTATAGAGTCCGTAAGGATTTCCTAGTATGAGTGAGGACGATATATGCGTATATCTCAAAAATTTAAGAATTTTTTTTATGATAACTATTTTTGTTTAAAGTATTTGTATGAATACTGTATGTTGTGAAAATCGTATGGTGATACGTTATGTATGTATATGTATCTATTTTGACTCATGAACTCTTTTTGTTATATGCTCAGATGTCAGAGTATCGTATGCTAAATAATCGAAGATCTGGACACGTTGATCCACAGCAAACTCCACCCGAGCCACCTCAGGCACCACCTGAGCCGTAGCAGGCTCCCCAGTACCTGATAGATCTTATTGCTCCCCTAGTCGCTAGGATAGCAGCAATCGAGGAGCTTGTGGCAAATCATATTACACCACCACCACTACCACTAGTAGCTGAAACCGCCATTTCTCAGGAAAATAGGACGGCTAGGTTTCAGAAGGACAAGGAAGGGAGTGCTAAGAGAGAGCACACCGGAGACAAGGGTAAGAATAAGAGACCTTTGTCTGGACATCAACAGCAACACCAGGGCCCTCATAAGAAGGGATCCCAACAGGATCAGAGAACACGTCAGCAGCGCAAGTTCTGGGGAGTTTGCTATAACTACCGTAAGGTCGGGCACTAGGCATTAGAGTGTAACAGTGCACCAACAAGAGCTCAGAAGGGAAATGGTCCAAATCAGCAGTAGCAGAAGACTGAGGAGTAGGTTCTAGCAGTTCAGGAGGTTCCCCAGGGGCAGATTGTCTCATATTCTCCAGCACCAGTGGCAGAGCAGTCTTCAGCCACCGGCAAAGTATATGTAGTAGTTCTGCATGATCATGAAGCTAGCAGAGCAGTTATGGAGGGTATGTTCCTCATAAATCCTTTTCCTGCCCGTATTCTTTTCGATTCGGGAGCTTCGTGTTCTTTCATTTCGTATGCTTTTATGGCTAGACTCCAAATCATAGCTCAGCCTCTAGACATTCCATTATCAATTTTTCATCCCTTTAGGTGAAGTATCGCTTCTGGAGAGCGTTTGTAGGATGTGTATTATTAGTCTAGATGAATCGAAGTTTGTCATAGATTTGATAGTGTTGCACGTGTCCGAGTTCGATATCATCCTTGGTATGGATTGGTTGGCTTCCTACCATGTTAGTATTGACTGCCTTGTGAAAACAGTCAATTTGTGAGCGTCTGATGGGTCCGAGTTGATTGTAGCAACCTCTTAGGATAACCGTTTTGCGGAGTCATTTCTGGCATACATCGAGGAGGTGATGCTACGGGATCAGAGTAATGATTTATTAGAGACTAGAGTTGTCTCAGAGTATCAGGATGTATTTTATGACATACCTAGGTTACCTCCTGTGTGAGAGATTGAGATTTACATTGAGTTGCAGCCGGGCTGTCACGCCCCGCATCCTAAAATACTAAGGAATCGGAAGGTGAACAAGTCCGCGACGTATTAGATTGAGAAGAAATATACACTATTATTATTATTTTTTCCTTTTCTTCTCAATCTATTACGCTAAGCGTCAAATACATAAATCTCAATCACAGGTCCCCGATCACAATAACAAGAATATAAAGACAGTCCAGAATAAGAAATAAACATATCATCCATAGCAAATCATCCCAGACATAAAAATATGGGTCAAACATGCCCTTATTACAAAACAGGTCTAGATAGAAATAAAATACATAGTCCAAAAGAAAATACTACCAAAAATATGAAAATCCGACATTAACTAAAGAATAAAAAGATAATGAGTTCTAATGTTCATCAGCTACTACAGAGGAAAACAATTCTAGGCTTCGGTTTGTTCTTCAACTCCATCGGAAGGATACTCCGGCTCGGCATACACTGGCTCTACTTTAACATCTAGCTGGACCTGTCCGTCTCCTAAGTCTAACGCACACCAGAGAAAACAGGTGTATATCAGGGTGCATGGCACACAGAAAGATCTCACATGTATAGATAAAACGGTCTAACGACCCGTACTATGACAATAATAATGATGGAACATGATCTTGTAATTCTAGCAATTTAAGTGAACATTTGCTACTATCAGAATGAACAGAAATACTCAAGTCAGCTGGTAATCTAATTCTTACGACTAAATCCATCCTATGACAAGTCACTGGTCAATTCTAGCAATTTAAGTGAACATTTGCTACTATCAGAATGAACAGAAATACTCAAGTCAGCTGGTAATCTAATTCCTACCATTCTCTACACTTCTGAAGAAATGGGTCACCTGCTTGAGCTGCATTGATTCGCTCGACCAGTGTCGATTGAATCTGAAGATTCATCAAAGAAGCGATGACTCCTGGAAGAAGAACTTCTATACTCATATCCCTCACTTCCTGCTGAAGTCTCCACTGTGCCGTGAGGGTCATGATTGCTGGCAAACGACTCAAAGCTTCTGCTACCACATTGACCTTGCCAGGGTGATACTGAAGGTCAATGTCGTAATCTGCCATCAGCTCTAACCATCGGCGTTGCCTCATGTTGAGCTCCTTCTGAGTAAATATGTACTTCAAGCTCTTGTGGTCAGTGAACACCTTCACTTGCTCTCCCAACAGATAATGCCTCTAAAGCTTAAGGGCAAATATCACAGCTGCCAACTCCAAGTCGTGGGTAGGATAATTCTGCTCATGCTTCTTCAACTGACGAGAAGCATATGCTACCACATGACCATCCTGCTGAAGAACGCATCCCAAACCTCTACCTGATGCGTCGCAAAACACTTCAAAGTTCCCACTCTTATCTGGTATCGTCAAGACCGGGACCGAAATCAGTCGAGACTTTAACTCCTCAAACGCCTGCTCACAAGCGTCGGACCAGACAAACTTAATATCCTTCCTCGTAAGTCGTGTCATCGGCTCCGAAATCTTCAAAAAATCTCTGATGAAGCGACGGTAGTAACCAGCTAATCCCAGGAAGCTCTTAATATCAGACACCGACTTAGGGGTAGGCCAATCCTTCACTGCAGATACCTTCTCCGGATCCACTAATATGCCGTCTCCTGACACCACGTGTCCTAGAAATGCAATACGATCCAGCCAGAACTGGCACTTACTATACTTGGCAAACAATCGATGCTCTCTCAAGGTCTTCAACACGTACCGCAAATGTTCTGCATGCTCCACCTCACTCTTAGAGTACACCAAGATATCATCAATAAAGACTTCCACAAACTTGTCCAGCACATCATAGAATACTAGATTCATCAGGTTCATGAATGTCGCCGGTGCATTAGTCACACCAAACGACATCACTAAGAATTCATAATGTCCATATCTCGTCTGGAATGCAGTCTTGGGGACATCAGAATCCCTAACCTTCACCTGGTGATACCCGCTCCACAAATCCAGCTTAGAAAATACTCTCGATCCTCCCAATTGATCAAAGATATCATCGATACGGGAAGTGGATACTTATTCTTCACTGTCACCGCATTCAACTCCCGGTAGTCGATGCACATCCGCTTGGATCCATCCTTCTTCCCCACAAGCAACACAGGTGCTCCCCAGGCCGATACACTTGGTCGAATCAACCCTCTCTGCAAAAGATCATCTAACTGGGTCCGAAGCTCAGCCAACTCTGCCAGAGGCATACGATAAGGGGTTTTGGAGATCGGCGCCACTCCAGGCTTCAAATCTATAGAAAACTTAATCGTTCGATCCGGTGGCAATACGTAAATATCGTCGGGAAATACATCTTCAAATTTCCAAACTACAACTGGGTTCTCAGATTCCACTTGCATTGCAGCTAACGTCGTCTTCTTCGGTCTAGCTCTGAACTCCACAGGTCCGGCCGATGTGCTACCACTAGTGAACTCAAATCTCGGGTGATCCGGTATCTCGAATACTACACTCTGATGGCGACAATCGATGGTGGCAAAGATTGACCCTAACCAATCCATCCCAAATACGGCATCAAAACTCGGCAAATCAATCACCAAAAAGTCTGCAAAGAGTTCCCTCCCGCAGATAACCATAGGGCATGCTTCATAACCACTGGATGCTACTAAGACACCACTGCCAGTGTTGATATTCTAGCCCGTAGTCAAAGAAGTTATAGGAAGAGAATGGACACTCGCAAATCGACGAGACAAGAAACAATGGGAGGCTCCAGAATCAAAGAGCGATAAAGCAGGTACGGAAGAAACAAGAACCTTGCCTATTTAGGAGGATGTAAATGCAACTAACTTAGTATTCATAAGCAATCCTACCATGATATTATCTAGTAATGATAATTAAAGAAGTTCATATGCAAATAAAACTTAGAATAAACCATTCTTACCAGTGATAACTTGGTCGTTCGCCTCAGCTTCTACGGCTGACATCATGAACATCTGTCACCGAGGTTGCTGCCTGTGTGCTTCCTGATAGACCTACTGCTGTGGGGGAAGTGGCCCTGCTCGAGGATAGGGCCTGTACTGAGGCGGTGCTGCCAGGGCTGGTCGAGTGGTGCTGGGAGAGCTGCCCTAACTGGAGGTGGTGGTAAACTGGCCTGCTGCCGCTGCGGACAGTTCCAACTGACATGATCGGGGGATCCATAGGCGTAGCATAGACGAAGACGCCTACGACACTCTTGCTGGGTGTGCCTAGTATAGCCACAATGAGTACACTTCACCGATGGCTGGCCGCGAGTCTGCACACCAGGACACTGATAAGGGTGAGCCTGATGAGATGGCTGACGCTGGGAATGCTGCTGCCTCTGTGGAGCCTGCTGCTGCTGTCTCGGAGGGGGGCGCTCGACATTCCGAGCCGGAGCTGCTGGTGTCCTGCTCTGAATCACGTGTGAGTCTTCAGGCTCCTTATGAACGCTCTCAATCTCCCGTGCTACATCCAGTACCGCATCATGAGTCGCCAAAGCTCTACCTGCCAGAGCCATCCTAATGTACTTGTGCAGACCCTTCTGAAACTAATGCCTCCTGATAGTGGGGTCTGTAACCAAGTGGGGAGCATATCAGTTCAAAGAAGAAAACTCGGCCTCGTACTCATCTACTGTTCGCCCTCCTTGCTTGAGCTCAATAAATCTTCGTAGGAGTTCATCCCGAGCTGACTGAGGAAAGTATTTCTTGTTGAAGCGCTCGGTGAATGTCTCCCACAAGATGGGACTCTCCAGATGAGTCTTCTCTGCAGCCCACAAAATCCGAGTGGTGTCGGTGAGCTGAATATCCATGAGGTCCACCCATTCAGCATGGGGAATGCGGGTCACCGTGAGAATAGTCTCCATGACCTTGAGAAACTCCTCTGCTGCTAAAGGGCCCTCGGCACCAGAAAAGGAAGGAGGCCGCATATATCGAAACTCTCTAACTCCAGACTCTGCGTGAGGGGGAGGCTGGTGCTGCGGCTCCCTGTGAAGCTGTCCCGCAAAGTGCTGCTGATTGGTAACCAATCCCTGAATCATCACCAGAAGTTGGTTTGGATCCACTTCGGGCTGTGGGGCACTGCTACTAGCTGGGTTATCGTTACTACGAGTACCCACCATGATTCTGAAGGAAAACGAGGATCAAAGAATTAGGGTTAAAATCAAAACTATATATTAGAAAATAGGAGTTAAAATATAGTTATTAATATCATAGTATAAGAACTTAATCATAGTCTTACAGATGAAACATGATATGTATCTAAATTGTCTACCATATTCTTGCTAGTGAGGACTCGGGATCAGGACCTGCATGGGCCACCACTAAAACCTGTCACGCCCCGCTTCCCAAAATACTTAGGAATCGGAAGGTGAACAAGTCCGCGACATATTAGATTGGGAAGAAATATACACTATTATTATTTTTTTCTTTTTTCTCAATCTAAAACGCTAAGCATCAAATACATAAATCTCAATCACAGGTCCCCGATCACAATAGCAAGAATATAAAGACAGTCCAGAATAAGAAATAAACATATCATCCATAGCAAATCATCCCAGACATAAAAATATGGGTCAAACATGCCCTTATTACAAAACAGGTCCAGACAGAAATAAAATACATAGTCCAAAAGAAAATACTGCCAAAAATACGAAAATCCGACATTAACTAAAGAATAAAAAGATAACGAGTTCTAATGTTCATCAGCTACTACAGAGGAAAACAATTCTAGGCTTCGGTTTGTTCTTCAACTCCATTGGAAGGATACTCCGGCTCGGCATACACTGGCTCTACTTCAACATCTAGCTGGACCTGTTCGTCTCCTAAGTCTGACGCACACCAGAGAAAATAGGTGTACGTCAGGGTGCATGGCACACGGTAAGATCTCACTGTACAGATAAAACGGTCTAATGACCCGTACTATGACAATAATAATGATGGAACATGATCTTTTAATTCTAGCAATTTAAGTGAACATTTGCTACTATCAGAATGAACAGAAATACTCAAGTCAGCTGGTAATCTAATTCCTACGACAAAATCCATCCTATGACAAGTCACTGGTCAATTCTCACACAAAGTCATCACTCATATCACCGGATATCTGCCTGTTCACAAATCCTCTACGTGTACCCAATACGCCGCTACACTGGATCGGTCAGAGGACTACACATAATCCGATTTTAACATGGTTCGAACTCAAGTTAAACCCGGGTGAATATCCAATTCACAGACCAAAGTGACTACACTGGCTTCACTTTGACCCAACAAACTAACCCCAAGCTACACTGGATCATAGGGGAGTCTGGAAGATACATCAACAGCTATATCCGATCACATGAACAAGGACTTCCCCATCCCAACTCTTCTCATTTTTCTAATTTAATCATAATCTCATTTGAAAACTCGGGTCCACCGCCTAAACTCACACGTGTCACTAAGTCTGTTCATGACTGTATGTTGGAAAATTGTAATAAAGAGAATGAAAGAAACTTGAATTGAATTCTTTAATCTCGGTTATAACTTGATTACAAAAGAGAAGAAAACGAATTTGGTTTTCTCCTTTGTTTAAATCTGGGTTCTTCTTGGTAGCGATGGAGTGCCTCCTTCGATTGTACGCGTCGAAATTGCTCTCCGTTGACGATCCGAACGTCTTGATCTCGTGGGAACGATGAACTTCTGTAGGAAGTTTTATATGTAACTCTCGAACGAGTTTAAGAACTTTGAACGAGTTAGAACTCTGTGGATAGAGTTGTTAGAACCGAAAATTCGGTTAACGACCAAGCAAATCTTCTGTTGTCGAAGAATCCTCTCAGATTTGATCTTCTGAGTTTGATTCAAAAATCCTATCTCCAAGGATTTTGCTGTTACTGCTGTTGAATCACCAAACCCGAGCGGTTGAAATCCCCGTTGCCCTTCTGTTTAGATTCTGGAAATCTAATCTCCAAAATCCAACCCCTGATTCGTTGGGTTCGTTGATCTTTTATAGGAGGATAAGAGGTTGGAAATGCCCTCTAAATCCGCTCTACGTGGGCGTGATTTCCTCAGATCGTGGGGAAAACGGTTCTGAAACCGTTCAACTCATATTTGAATGAGTCAAACGCCCACGTTGGCATTCAGGACCCCAACCTCGCGTCTTAGAATTGAGACGTGAGGTTGTGTGTTGGCTGAACATTAATGAACGCGAGGGTCGCTCGCGTTCGATTTGTTGTAGCTTGGAAACGCGGGGGTCACCTGCATTTCCAGAATCGTAACGCGGGGATGACTTCCGCGTTCTAGAAGAAGTTTGTTAACTTGTGACCTCTTCTGTAAGGTGTTGCAAAGGCCGTCGTTCAGTAATCCTCGCTTGTTATGAGGTGTGAAAGTCGTCAGATTGTAACTCTCACAGTTGATTGTGAAGGCCACTGAATAGAGTTTTCATCAGCTGTCGGAAGCGTCGTTGAATTGTAACCCTTCTCGATCTATGTGAAAAGTCCTCCATTTGCAACTTTCGTTTGTTGGAATGAAAGTTATCTGATTGTAGCTTTCATTGCTGAAACTTGACGGGAATCAACATCCATAGTGTCTTATGGACGAATATTTGCCCACAGCTCTCTACCAAGCAACTCACCAACTAAGTCCAACCTTTTATTTCTGAAATCATTACACTACTCATCAGCATCTCTAATAGTTCACTACTGCAAAGGGGACTTTTGGCGACGGACAAATCCGTCGCCAAAAGGCCAAATTCCGTCGCTAAAACTTTTAGCGACGGAAAAAAAGATATTCCGTCGCTAAAACATCGTCACTATTGTGAGGGTAGTTAAATCAGACTTTAGCGACGGTAAATCCGTCGCTAATTTATAGCGACGGATATATAGCGACGGAAAATCCGTCGTTTATTTATAAATTTTTGACGACGGTATATTCCGTCGCTATATATGTAACCGTCGCTATATATTTGACGACGGATTTTCCGTCGCCAATTAAGATTATGGCGACCGTATTTCCGTCGCCCTATTGCCGTCGTTATATAATTATCCGTCGCTAATATGTATTAGCGACGGAAAATCCGTCGCTGAAAACTATAATAGTACACATCTGTGTGTCAGTTTTCCGTCGCTAAAACGACTTTTAGCGACGGATATGCCGTCGCTAAAAATCATCTGAAATTTTTTAAAATTTTTTTTTGAAAATTAGAAATTCCTGTACAATATATTTCACAACAATAACCTGTACAGTAAATTTACACAACACAAGCACATATAACACATATTTCATGCATATATAACAATTATTTCACTAAAACATAATAAATATCCCAACAGTAGAAATGTTATTTATACAGCACACCCATTGTTTTTAATGTTAAAACAAATAAACTCAGTCCCGATCATCATCATCATCATCCTTATCACCAACTCCACCTTGTCGAGAAGTCCCAGCCTAAAAAAATAAATAAAACGTTATTGAGCAATACGTACATCATCAAAAATTGAATTTTACAGTAAAGTAACAAATTATAAAACAAGGCATAACATGCAAGTATAGCAATAATAGAGTATCATGGCATATTCTTACATGTTATATGATTCAGAGAGAGTATCATGGCATATATTTATGTATTATACGCAAGCACGCACATGTTTTTAACAACGCACGCACCCGTATATCTCCACCGACACGCACACACGCACGCACGAGTACCCAGCTCAACCCAATCCCCACACTTCCCCCTCCCCCACCACGACCAAACCCAACATCAAGCACGCACATAACGATCACGACAATACAACACATGCAACACCACAACACAACAATAACAACACCACCACCACCACAATAACAATTCCCCAACCCCACCCACGAACCAACCAAACTCCTACCCCCCACCCCCTCCCCCTCCATCATCATCATCACCACCACCACCACCACGACGAAAACACCCACCAACCAACAACATAACCAACGACGTTACGCACGAACGCCCCACAACAAAACAAAATAACAACCAACTAATCAACTCACTTGCCAATACAACCATCGCTACGCACGCACGCACCATCAACACCAACATCACATAAAAACATTAAGTATATAATTTTAGTTGTGTTTCGGAGAGAGATATAGTTTGTGTGTAACAGTTTGTGTGATATCATTTAGTCACATGGCATACTCGTAACTAAGTAAGAATTTTATATTTAATTCATTTAATTAAAAAAGAAATATATATATATATATATATATATATATATTACCTGATCCGCCAAAAACCGTCTCCTATATGCCTCCTGAGCATCAGAAGGCAGAGTCGATATGAACTGGGTGAATTCCAGCTCCCTCTGCTCCCGGCACCTCCGTTCTTCCTCCGCCATCTGGAGTAGCTCCGACTCCCGGCGCGACTGCCAATCTTCCATAGCTTTCATCCGCTGCTCCATAGTCGGGTTTTGAGAAGAACTGCATCCTGGTGAAGCTGCAGACTCGTAGGTGCTACTGGACTCGTACGGCCGATGCTCGGATCCTCTCCACCTGTATCTGTTCTTCCTACTCGGTCCAATGACCGTCTCGATGATGCTATCCTCCTCCTCTCTACTTAATCGGGTCGGAGTGTTAGAATCGACCTGAGTCTGTGATAATTGCTCCTGCACCTTAGC
>BQKN01062993.1:30164-60167 GCA_022839385.1 Asparagus kiusianus
GAGAGTCGATAAGTTGATATTTGTCAGAGGTGTAATTTTAACGTGACGTCTGTGGGGAATAAAATCCTTTTATGTCTTGCCGGGGAAAGTCACTAAGTATTTTTGTCATCAGAGCGATGAGTTATGATACTTATGATTTGAACAAGATTTTGGGTAGTTTTATTACCCCACTGGAAGGAGTTGATAAACTGGTTATTTATTGCCCTGTTGGAGAGAGCTAATAAATTGATAATAATCTGAGTGATTTTGAGGACTTATCGTTCTGTTGATGAGAATCGATAAGTGGATTCTGACAGAGGAGTTATAGCCACACTGGTATTTTGTGTCAGCTAAGCTCAAGCATTGTGGTGATGACACTAACCCAATATGGATTCAGATTCTGCTGAAGAGTAACAGAGGTTTTGGTTAAAACTCTGTTAAAGGGTGGGTTCATGCCTTAAAAGAATGGTAGCGCAAAGATGACCTTCGCATTTGGGATTCAACACGTGAGGTTCAGGCCTTAGTGACGCCGGCCTGGGCATTTGAACGCGATAGTGGGCTTCGCGTTTCGAAAATGGTTGGGATTCTTTCCTAGAATCCCGTGCCATCTCAACAGCTTGACGGCTGTTATAAATAGACCTGATTGGTCACATCAAGAGTCACTTGACTCTTCAAAATTCTCAGCTATTTCCAAGAACGAGAAATCTCGTTTGATTTTGGTAGGATCTCCGAAGAACTCTGTCTTCTTCGTTCGAAAACTTTTCCTCCGATCTACTGTGCCGATGGCGCCACGGAGAACGGGTTCAAGCTCTAAGAAAGTCGCCGGAGCGACTTCCGAAACACCGTCGGTTGAGGACGCCGGCGGTGTTCTTGTTCGTGCTGGGACGTCGTCGTCACCCCCGCCGTCACAGGGGTTTCCCTGTCGTGGTGAGTGTCGACTGAAATAACTTGCTTTAGCAAGTTCTCTGAAAACCCTAGATAGGTTTTTGATAACGAGGAAGATGACTCGTTTCTGTTCGATGAAAACGCGGGGTTGGGACTCCGTATGGGTCTTGACCCTCGTGTTCAAGTTTTTTCGACGCGAGGTTCGACCTTTGCGTTTGGGATTTCTAACGCGGGGCTCGACCTTCGCGTCAGAAACTTGTTTTTCAGCCGCTAACTTCTGCTTTTGATTATGCAGTGCTTCTTCCCAACGTGCCGCTTTCGCAAGAGCACCATTTTGGGTATATCGGCAGACCTAATGCGAATGAAATTTTCAGTCTTCAAAACATAATTCCGCTTTGTACTTTCGCTGACTCAGAGAGAACGGACATGATTAGATCTCCTCTATGTTCTACTCTTAGAATTTTGATCACCGACTTAGACATGGAGACCCCTGCCGGTCATGTTCAGTTTCCCAAACCGGCGTTCATATTCGGAGATCGAATACCCATCGACGATCACCTCATATATGCAGAAGATTCGAAATTGTTGCGGAAAGTTGATAATCACTACTTCTTCCTTCCAAACATGAAGAGGATGTACCCCCTCTCCTACTTTTTGAATGCAAGCCGTCGTCGGAGTCTGACTTTTGACATAGTCAAAGAGAAGGAAAATGTGTCGTTTGGATCTGGTCGACGAGCTCGTACACAAATCGGAGGGCAGCTCAAGGGATTGAGACCTGGTTTATTTGAGAAGAAGGACCAGGTTCCGGAATTGCCACGTCCAGCGAATATTTTCATTCACCAATTCCTTGCAACTCAGGGTGAATTTTCTACCCAAATGTTCAGATCCCCTGGATGGGTTTGTTCTGGAGAAGGAGGTTGGTGGACCCGCATGATTGACTTCGTTCTTAAGGAACTTAAGGAGTCGTTCGCTCGATCGGGTCTCACGGTTCCCGTGTTAGCTACTCGACAGGGTGTCGTGCAGAGTTATCATAACTTTTTCGCTATGTTGGAGAAGTATAACCCTGATAGCTGCACATTCTTCACACCTACCGGAGAGTTAGGTTTTGCAAGCAGTGTCGGGGCTACCGCTTGGAAAAACGCCCTATGAGGAGTTCATCCCCACCACTAAGGAGCTTTCCTTCCTGAAGGTGGCTCACCCAGAAATTTACGCTACTTTCTGTGAGCTGATGTGCCACTTCCACATATGTGCTCAAGTCTGTGGGATGCGTGGGGGAGGCATCATGCATACCACGTGGGCAGAATATCTCTTTAAGAATTTAAACCGGAGAGACATCACCGTAACTCGCATTGCTGCTATCTCTCCCAAGGAGGCCAAAGCTCGGATTAAGGCTTCTAATGCCATATACAAAACAGAGCATGCAGAAGATGATTTTAAGGCTGGGGTCAAGTTTGAAAGTTTTCACCACCAGGCCACAGTCCCTATTTCTGACGCGGCTCTTCTTGCAGGCTTCTTCATGGTTTGGTTGAAGCGGTGCGTGGTACCGTCGAAACCAACTGAGGCTATATTAGCTGAGGTTGTGTACCCAGCTACTTTATTAGCGCATGGAAGACCTGTGAGTCTCCTCACCGCTATGGTCGGCTGTATGTAAAATGGCCTGAGGATGTTAACCTCAGAACTTCTCAGCGCTTCAGAAATTATAGCTACCAAGAAGAAAGCTGGGAGAGCTCCCCCACCTCGTGTACCAATGCCATATACGTACTTGGTGGCCTGGTTTGTACTTTATTGCCCCTCACTGATGACGGGAGTATACGAAGGCGATGATGCTTATATTCCCTTCGTACAGAGATTGGAGTCGGCCACGTGGACTTATTCTTACATAGTCAGGGCTCGACAACTCCTATCTCGGGAAGATAATTATCGGATTTTCTGTTGCGCACCTAACTTTGACGGAGCTGATGTAGAAAATGCTCTCTTCATAGACTTGCTTTTTGAGGGCTCGCCTTCTTTGGAAGAGGGCACTTTTAGCTGGCTCCTTATGATCAGGTTGGGCTACCTGGTCTATCGTCTGCGGGAGAAGTGCATCATCGAGCCCTACATGCCTTCTAGGTTTGCTAGGCAATTCAGATATGACCAACTTTACGTTGGCAATCCCAATCCGGCATTAGCGCAAATTGGGAATTTGTATGAAGGAGCTCGTGCATGGTATTTCTTCTCAGCTGGAGGGACTCACGCGCACTTCACTTTGCTTAACTCGCCGCCCGGTTGTTCTACCGTTGTGGATTTTTGCAACTGGTTTGAAGAAGTCTCCCAAATCCCTGACTATGATGTCCATACCTCCTGCATAAGTGAGATTCGGGAGTTGTATCGCTTGAGGAGTAGATCTTCGAGTACCCATTTGCCGGGAATAGAAGAGTACCTATCCTGTGAACAGGAAGCATCCAGAGCTGTTGAAGTTCCAAAAGAGCTGTCCCCGGTAGAAGCTTCTGAAGAGGAGATTCCGACGGGGATTGAAGAGGAAAAACTGATTGCTGATTCTCCCGAAGAACGAACTACTGAAGAGATTCCTACAGAAGCGCTTGTCCCTGAACCTCGCTCTTTAAGATCGGGTAAGAAGGCTCTATCTGCTGCCGAGCAGGCCGAGTATGACAGGAAGGTTCGTAAACGCTTGCCTGTCGTGGCCAAAACTTCAAAAAAGGCTAAATTGATGGGTGACGCGATAAAATCAGCACATGTTGCATCTCCTGAGAACAGAGAGGACGCTACACTTCCAGCCGCCCCTCCTAGTCTTGAAACGACAATCGGTGAGCAGGAAGGGGCTATTTCAGGCTCAGTGTCGAATATGGTCAAAAAATTATTATCTGAAGCCACGCACACCTCTACTCGCACTGATTATGCGAATTGCTTCGTTTATCCGACTGCTCCACCCCCAAGCTCCGAAACATTGATGGAGCTCATCGAACAACTAGAACGTTGGATGCAAATAACCATTGACGTCGTCAGTCTCGGGGATGTAAGTTACATGGTTTTTGAACCTCATTTGCTGGAATGCTTGGCTAAGATCAAGCATCAGGGCGATAAAATATGGACCGAGAACTGTCGTGAGAGCCTCATCATCTTGGAATATGAGCTGGAATTTCTTTCCATGCTGCAACATGACGACATAGGCCCAGAAGTGGATCGGGCTCTTTTTGAGGCCAAGGCTTCGAAGACACAACAGCAAGAGGCTCTTCAGAAGAGTTTATTCGAAACGGAACCTCGTCTTGCTCACCTTCGTGAGGAACATATCCAGGTACAAGGTGACATGGGTAATCTTGCTGTGGGTCTCCAGGATACTGCAGCAGAACTTGCTCATGCTGGTGTTGAAGTACCTCAGATAAACGCTCAGCTAGCTGATGGTGTGGAGATTCTAAAAGGGTTTGCTGTTTACTGCGACGGACTCTTCAAATGCTATTGCGACGAAATTGTTGCTGCCGATAAGCTTCGGCGAGAACTTGCAGAGGCAACTCCCAATGAAGAGGAGCTCAAGAGCAAGATAACTGAGGAGATCAAAAAGGCTCGCGAGGAGAATATATCAGCGCTGAAATCTAAACTCAAGTCTTTTAGACTGATGAGTCCAGATGCTTAGAATTTGCACTGCTTTTGGTGGAGGAATAAATTTGTATCATTTTCCTTTCGATTAATTTTACTTTTGTATTCAAATTAACAGTATCGAATGGAAATGATATCATTTTGGTTTTCATCATCTCTTTTGTTGAAATATGATTCAAGACAATGAAAAGTGTAGTGTCAACTCAATATGAAAATGAAATTCTCTTTATTATTATTTAAAACAATTCTAGAAAATTTCAATCGTCAGAGGTGTAGTGTTAACTTGACGAGATACAAAATAGAGTTACACTATAAATAGGCAACCCCCAGCCTGATTTAGCTGGGGTTTAGGGGGACTACATGATTTACGGGAAGTATCTCTTAAGGAATTTCCCATTAATTGGCATCATGAGCCTGTCTCCTTGTTGATTGATGAGGCGATATGCTCCGTTCGAATAAACTGAGTCTATTACGAAGGGCCCTTCCCATCTAGTATTGAGCTTCCCTTTGGTTTTGTGTGTCATCACCATGGGTTGTCTGTTGGCTAAGACCAAATCGCCTTTCTTGAAAACCCGTTCTTTAACCTTCTTGTTGTAGGCTTTAGAAATCCGAGCTTGATACAGTTCGATCTGCTGCTTAGCTTGAAGTCGTTTGTCGTCTAGGGCTTCAAGTTCTTGCAGATGCCGTTGATGCTTTTCTTCTTCTGTTAGTCCCGTCGTGATCGCGACTCTCAGAGAAGGGATTTGGATCTCCAGTGGCAATACGGCTTCACAGCCATATACCAGCGAAAATGGTGTAGCTCTCGTAGGGGTCCTCACCGTTGTGCGGTAGGCCCACAAACATTCGCCGAGTCTTTCATCCCAGTAACGTCGGCTTTTAGAAACAAATTTCTTGAGAAGTTTCACAATGGTTTTGTTAAAGGCTTCTGCAAGACCATTCGCCGGCGGGTAATATGCTGTAGATGCGACGCTCTGAATTCTGAATTTATCACAAAACCTCTGGAACCCGAAACTGACGAATTGTGTCCCGTTATCGTGAACTATCCGTCTCGGGACTCCAAAACGGTAGACAACATGGTGTTTGATGAATTTGATTACATTGGAAGTCTTGACTTCTTTCAACAGAATTGCCTCCGCCCATTTGGAGAAATAATCGGTCACGGCCAGAATGAACCGGTGCCCTTTGGAAGTCGGAGGAGAAATTGGTCCTACGATATCCATACCCCACTCTTCGAATGGCCAGGATGCAGATGTGGGATGTAAGTTCCCAGGTGCTTGGTGGATGAAGTCCCCATGAATTTGACATGCGTGACAACGTTTAGCGTAGTCAACCGCGTCTGAGAACATCTTTGGCCAGTAATAGCCAATTCGACGGAGGTGATCCCCTAATTTAGCTCCGGGCTGATGAGCTCCGCACATTCCGTCGTGAGCTTCCTTGAGGGCCTCTTTTGCTTCCTTTTGAGAAAGACATCGAAGTAAAATGCCGTCATGGGATTTACGATACAGAATCTGAGAGACTGCATCGTAATAGAACCGGAGGGCCTTTCGTTTGATGGTGGCCGCTTCCTTAGGGTCGTCGGGTAGAATTCCGTACAGGACGTAGTCAATATACGGGAATCGCCAATCTCTAGATTCGAACTCTATGGAGGTTGTACAGACTTCTTCCGTCATTGTCTTGTCTGAGCTTTCCTCCTTAGGAATCTTGGAGGAGTATAGTTCACGTCCTGAGACTGGGATCGTTGTTTCGGTACCTGGCGGTAATGCCAGCGAAGTTGCCAATGAAGCCAAAGCATCTGCGTAAGCGTTCTGGGCTCGTGGAATATATTCAATAAAGAATCCCTCGAACTTCTTAGCTTGCTTCAGCACTGCGAAGTAGTACGGGATTAAGTCCTCATGACGTACTTCATATTCCCCTCGAACTTGATTTACAATTAGCTGAGAGTCACCATAGGCCTCAAGATGCCGAATATTGAGTTCTTCGGCAAGTTGCATCCCTAGTAGCAAAGCATTATACTCAGCTACATTGTTGGTACAAGGTTCGATTAGGGAAAATCCTCTTGGGATTACGTGACCGTTAGGAGAGACGAACACCACCCCTACTCCCGCAGTAATTGCCCCATGAGGGTTTGCTCTGGACGCACCGTCGAAGAATAATTTCCACACTTGTGTAGATTTTTGAGCAACACAAGCTTCAGCGACTTCGTCGGGCAATTCCTCATACAGTTTAGATGTCCCCGGCACCGGATGATCGGCTAAGAAATCTGCCAATGCTTGACCCTTGACTGCTTTTTGGGGCATAAATTGCATGTCGTATTGTGACAAGAGGATGGCCCATTTTGCAAGCCGACAGTTCAGAGATGATGGTTTTGTCATCAGAACTCTTAAGGGGTTTACTTTAGAGATGACATGAATTGTTTGTCCGACTAGGTAATGTCGCATCTTTTGAACTGCGAATACCAAAGCAAGACATTCTTTTTCGACCGGATTGTACCAGTGTTCGGCTCCCATCATCGTCCTGCTTAAGTAATAAATGGCTTGCTCTTGACCTTGGTCGTCGTTCTGGGCCAATAACGCTCCTAGAGAATGATCCATAGCCCTCACATATAACAGGAATGGTTTTCCTGATATAGGGGCCACAAGAACAGGTGGCTGGGTGAGATATTTCTTGATCTCTTCAAATGCTTTTTGACATTCCCCATCCCAAACAAAGGATACTCCTTTCTTTATGAGTTTTGAGAAAGGTTAGCAACGCCCCGAAAGGTTAGATATGAACCTCCGGATGTAAGCCAATCTGCCTTGCAGACCTCTGAGCTCTTTGAGATTCTTCGGCGGCGGCATGTCTCGGATGGCGCGCACCTTTTCTGGATCCAGAGAAATTCCCTTGGATGTGATAATAAATCCTAGGAATTTTCCACTTGATACCCCGAGAAATGATTTTGTCGGGTTCATCTTCAGCTGATGTGTTCGCATGATTTCGAACATTGTTCTCAAGTCTGCAAGATGATCATCCTTACTTTGACTTTTCACCGCTATGTCGTCAACGTAGCACTCTATCTTCTTACGCAGATGTTCGTGGAAGGTAGCGTTCATTGCACGTTGATAAGTTACACCTGCGTTTTTCAGGCCAAAGGGCATCACTGTGTAGCAATACACCCCCAGCGGTGTTCTGAATGCAGTATGCTTTTCATCTTCAGGATACATCTTGATTTGATTGTATCCGGAGAATCCGTCCATGAAAGACATCCTTTCATATCCGCAGGTGTTATCAATCATAACATCCGTGATAGGAAGCGGGAATTCGTCTTTCGGACAAGCTGCGTTAAGGTCGCGGAAGTCGATGCATATACGGACCTTACCATTTTTCTTGGGAACTGGAACAATGTTGGCTACCCAATCTGGGTGTTGTTCCTCCCTGACAAAGCCCGAGTCTATAAGCTTTTTTACTTCAGACTCAATTGCTTCCATGATCTCTGGACGAAACCGGCGTTGCTGTTGTTTAACGGGTTTGGCATCCGGATTGATGTTGAGACGATGCATGGCCACTTTTGGGTCAAGACCAGGCATGTCTTCATAATTCCAAGCAAAGACATCTATATATTCTCGGATGAGAGATATAAGGTCTTCTTTTTCGGATGACGATAAGTCTTCGGCTATGAAAATGGGCTTAGGGTCTTGTTCGTCTCCCATGTTAACCTGGACCACTTTATCTTCAGTGGGTGGTTCGCGTTGTTCGAATCGTATATCCCACAAGATGTTAAGGCGTTTGATCCAGGGGTCATTGGTTGATTCAATTAGCTCTTCATCACCCCCTGCATCTTCGTCTGGATGGTTAGTTGAAACCATATTCACGGTCAGACTTTTAAAGAAAGGTCCGATGCTGACATCGGACTCGCATGCAGACGTTCCAGATGAGTGGTCTTGACGCAGATAATTACTTGTTTCATTTTCTAAGACAGCGGGAGGTGTGACAAACCCTAAACCTCTTCTGGTTTTTTGATAATAATCTGGGGGTTTCCCTTCAGAGGTTAGGGACATTCGGATTGGTGTTCGTCTTCCCTTCCCGAAGTTTAGACCCTGTTTTTCGTCGAAGTCATACCCCATTTGTTTCATTAACCGGAGAGAGTTAGGTTTGTGATAATGGAATTGAGGAACTCCATCATCTTCCTCCGAACTTCCTCGTTTGAGTTGTATAGGTTTGACCTTCCCGAAACAAATCAGCTTCCGCCCTTTCTTTTTGGACGGGACTTTGAAGAAAGCCTTCTGTGCGTCTTCTACCTCTTCGTCTGAAATGAAGGATGACTCGATTGGCAATGTGAGTGATGCCTCTGTGCACAGGACGTGCCATGAGTTGGTACCTACATTAGAATCATTCTCTATTTGTTTATTTTTAGAGGACACATCAGACAAGTACGCCAAAATAAAATCTTCATTAATGCACCACTCGCCCTCGCTCGGTACATTATTATTACTCTTATCCTGACCCATTACATCTAGATTTAACTCCCATGGACAATCTTCATTAGGGTCAGGCTCGATGTCAGCTTCGTTGCCACTGTCCACGTCTTCTTTCTCTTGGGACTCCAGATAGAAGACAGAATCAGTGTGGAAGTTTTCCACTCCTCTGAAGGGGTACTTCTCCGCGATTAGGGTTCGAACCTCCCCTTCGTCATTTGCATATTTCATGACCTGATGTAGAGTGGATGGGACAATGCGGTTTTCATGTATCCATGGTCGCCCTAGCAAGAGATTGTAGGACGTGTCCGCATCTATTATATAACAGGTCACTTCGGACTTAAGGTCTCCGATTTGACACCTGAGTTTGATCTTCCCCAGGGGCCGAGTACTGTTTGCGTTGAACCCGAAGATGGTTGTCTGAGTTGTGTTCAGCCGATGTATAGAGATTCCTAAGACCTGCATGACCCTGTAAGGAATGATGCTGAGTGCTGAGCCCGGGTCAACCTGAACACGGCTGATCTCTGACGACCCAATGTACCCTGTGTAGTACAGAGGTCTATCATGCTTGTGTTTGACCTGCATATCTTCTTGAGTAAAAGATATGTAAGGTAAGCTTCTTGCTGCCTGCAGACATTGCCGACAAGTTTGTTCTTCAGAAGCTTCGGGAAGCGGAGTGACTTGGGTTATGAAGCTCTCTGTATTTTTTAAAGCTTCAATTAGAGCTTCCTTGGTAGTCCTGGACAACCTCAGGAGTTCGTATAGTGTAATCCTAGCTGGTATGTTAGCCAGCTACGCCATGACATTGAATTGGAAAGGTGCGCTCGACTCTCCATATTCCTGGTGAGGATTTTTATTGAACCGGAGCTCCTTTTGTTTGCCTTTGTCAACCGGCTTCGTAGGGACAGAACCCCTAGCGTCTTGGGGTTGCTCTTCAACTTCTGGAGCGTTCTGACCGTAATCCCTCAAGTAAGCTTTTCCTGACCGAGTGCCAGGGTTGTCTCCTGGGTATGCTGCCAGGACAATCCTCTCTTCTTCTGAATCAGTGAGAGGTTTGAGGTGATCATCATTTTCAGTAATGGAGGGGCTAATCATGTTGGAAGATTTAGCCTTGCCTCCTTTCTTTTTGGACGAGGTGTTCGTCCATTGTTGATCTCTCAGTAGGTCAGGGTGGACCCATATGATTTCCCCTTTTGGGGTGGTGAGGGGTACCAACCCCCTGTCCTTCTGACTATGCAAGTCAACATTCTTCAGGTGCATCTATCCCTTACGAATGGGAACTACGCCATTTGCAGTGGTCACCGGTGGGAAGTTGCCGAATTGGACCGCTATCAAGTTGGTAGACACAGTCTTCTGCTCGGGCTTCAAAGTGAGCACGTTTGCATTTACCAGATTTTGTAGAATGTCTTTGAAGACATAACATTTTCTGGTAGGGTGGCCCAGGAACCTGTGATAACGGCAATAGTTGGGATCATCAACTTTCCCTGCCTCATCCGGTTTCCTGATTTCGGGAAGCTGCAGTTTGTTGTTCTTCCGAAGTAGTTGGAACAAGGTGTCCACATGCTCTTCTTTGAACGAATACTGCTTTGACGCTCCCTGTTGATTTGGCGCCTTGCCTTGCTTGGTAGGTGGTGGCACTCACGTGTAATCAGCTGCTAGAGTTTCCTTTCCCTTAGACCGCTGGGCGTTGTGTTGATTGCGCTGTTGCTGCGGCTTGAGTTGTGGCTCCTCTTCAGCTTTAACTCGTGCCACTATCTCTTCAGCTTGTTCTCCTTGCGACACCAACTGTCTCCAGGAGCGACACTCCGCTACCCCAATCTGGGCAAGGAGCTGAGTCTGCAGGTTGTGCCTGTAAGTTTCAACTAGGGTTGATTGGGTTATACCTGAGGGGCATCGCAATGCCATGCTGCAAAATCTCTCCACGTAAGCCTTAATAGACTATCCCTTCTTCTGTTTGGTGGCGAGAAGAGTCGGGACCGAGACTTCTGTATCATCTTCGAAGAACCTGGCCAGGAATAGCCTTTCTAAGTCTATCCATTTCTGGATAGACCCAGCAGGCAATTTCATGAACCACTCAAAGGCAACTCCTTTAAGAGTGCCGATGAACAAGCGGGTTAAGATGGCATCATTTGCTACTACATCTCCAGTCTGGGGTTTGAAATAGTAAATGTGCTGATTCGGTGATCCTGTGCCATCGAACGGTTGCAAGGTAGGGGCCTTAAACTTTGGTGGGTAAGGGGCTGTATCCCATTCCGCAGGATAAGGCCGTATCACCCCTTCTTCGCGAAGCTCGCTTCTATTGGTCATTGCGTTGAGGCGGGCTTCTAGTTCATCCACTTTTGTGGACTGAGGGTGTAATTCTCTTTCTGTCTCCTTCTCGTTTTCAGAGGAGGATTCCAGGTTGTGAGTTTCACGATCTGAATGTTCAGTCGCTTTTTGTTTTCCCTTCGATGTGGTTCTTCGGGAAGATTCAGGTTTGTGGCCTTTTTCAGCCAGAAGCTGGGCCAACATGTCCTTTACTTGGAGTAGTGTCTCCTGTTGTGCTTGGAGCATGACGTGATGTTCGTCAACTCTCTTAGCTAAGTCTTCATGATTCTCTGTTGTGTAAACAGAGACTTCACGAGCTACAATAGAGCTGGAAGATTGGGATTCGGCTATTGCCGAATGTTCCTCGTCAGAAGCGATCCCTTTAGCTAACCTTTGGTAGTTAACCACGCGAATAGCTCCTGTACGAGTTCAGGTGTGTTGGTACACCCCTTCAAACTCTTCACACCTTTCCCGAACAGTCGGGGAATGACTCCTTTGTGATTCTTCAGAACTGGGGTTGGGAGCCTTCCCCCTACCTATCACATTTATAGTGACTTCGGGGTATTCGGTTTCAGCTGTCTTCTTTCTGTATCGGCGTTGTCGTTTGGCGGGCCTAACAACATTTGTCAACCTGTCGAATACAGACTGCCGAGGTGCAGAAGCGCAACAATGGCACTCTGAAAGGACTGCTGAGATAAGCCTCTCACATTGGCATGAGTGAGTTGCTTGTACTGTTGGTTTTCCTCTTTACAATAATTCCCACAGATCAGGAACTTGGGAGGAAACTTTCCCTGGGCGTGGAGGCGGAGATGGAACCCCCTGCCCTTGGGTGGGTGGAATTGGTTCTTGTCGAACGTGGATTTTGAAACCACGCTGATCTCTCTGAACCTGACGGACCTCTTGATGATCGCGTTCTTGAGGAACAACGCGAGGGTCGTGTTCTTGAAGGATAACGCGAGGGTCGCGTTTGGATTTATAAATGTTAGGCCGAGGCCTTCGTTTAAATGATGAAACAGACCCGCGAGGGTCATGTTTTGTTTGAACGCGCCCCTGAGGGTCGCGTTTACTTGGCGAAGCAGACCCCGAGGGTCATGTTCTTTTTGAACGCGTACGTGACGGTCGTGTTTATTTTTGGCAGCTCCCTTCTGAGGGCTATGTTTTGAAGAGACAACGCGCCACTCAGGGTCGCGTTTTAGCTGAATTAGCCGAGGCTCATAGTCGGGCTCATTGCCACGAAGTGAGCGTTCTGTTTTGGGAACGCTAGGTTCGGCTGAAACTTCAAGAACGCGATTCTCGCGTTGTGCCAGCATTTAGCTTTCCCGCAAGTGCGCTCGTCGTATGGATCTTCTCCGTCTGCGAGCCGCGTTCTTCTTGGCTTGTTTCAAAGCCTTAGCAGTAGCGTCGTTGACGCTTATGGAACTTATCTCCTCCAGAGGCCGTTTGTGGCCCGAAGTATGTCCGTTTGACGCGGAGGTGGGATTTTCAACTAGCAGAGCTAGTTTGAGTTCCTGGCCGAAGGAGAGGGCTTTCTTCGGGGTTTCAACAACAGAATCGACCTCCTTAGAGATCTTGCGGACACCACGCTTAGCCTTGGGACTAAGCGATCCAGAGGATAAGGCTTCCTCATATTTAGCTTGATCAAACTCCACGACGAGAGTTTCCACAGTCGTTCCCATGAGGTGGACGTTGGACTGCGCCACCACTTCTTCGTCGGAAAAGCTAGTCCCCAGCGGAGTCGCCATCTTTTGTATGTTAGAAAATTGCAATAAAGAGAATGAAAGAAACTTGAATTGAATTCTTTAATCTCGGTTACAACTTGATTACAAAAGAGAAGAAAACGAATTTGGTTTTCTCCTTTGTTTAAAACTGGGTTCTTCTTGGTAGCGATGGAGTGCCTCCTTCGATTGTACGCGTCGAAATTGCTCTCCGTTGACGATCTGAACGTCTTGATCTCGTGGGAACGATGAACTTCTGTAGGAAGTTTTATATGTAACTCTCGAACGAGTTTAAGAACTCTGAACGAGTTAGAACTCTGTGGATAGAGTTGTTAGAACCAAAAATTCGGTTAACGACCAAGCAAATCTTCTGTTGTCGAAGAATCCTCTCAGATTTGATCTTCTGAGTTTGATTCAAAAATCCTATCTCCAAGGATTTTGCTGTTACTGCTGCTGAATCACCAAACCCGAGCGGTTGAAATCCCTGTTGCCCTTCTGTTTAGATTCTGGAAATCTAATCTCCAAAATCCAACCCCTGATTCGTTGGGTTCGTTGATCTTTTATAGGAGGATAAGAGGTTGGAACTGCCCTCTAAATCCACTCTACGTGGGCGTGATTTCCTCAGATCGTGGGGAAAACGGTTCTGAAACCGTTCAACTCATATTTGAATGAGTCAAACGCCCACGTTGGCGTTCAGGACCCCAACCTCGCGTCTTAGAATTGAGACGCGAGGTTGGGTTTTGGCTGAACACCAATGAACGCGAGGGTCGCTCGCGTTTGATTTGTTGTAGCTTGGAAACGCGGGGGTCGCCTGCATTTCCAGAATCATAACGCGGGGATGACTTACGCGTTCTAGAAGAAGTTTGTTGACTTGTGACCTCTTCTGTAAGGTGTTGCAAAGGCCGTCGTTCGGTAATCCTCGCTTGTTATGAGGTGTGAAAATCGTCAGATTGTAACTCTCACAGTTGATTGTGAAGGCCACTGAATAGAGTTTTCATCAGCTGTCGGAAGCATCGTTGAATTGTAACCCTTCTCGATCCATGTGAAAAGTTCCATTTGCAGCTTTCGTTTGTTGGAATGAAAGTTATCTGATTGTAGCTTTCATTGCTGAAACTTGACGGGAATCAACATCCATAGTGTCTTATGGACGAATATTTGCCCACAGCTCTCTACCAAGCAACTCACCAACTAAGTCCAACTTTTTATTTCTGAAATCATTACACTGCTCATCAGCATCTCTAATAGTTGCTAATATAATATTGGTCATGTTGTTGTCGCAACCATCAAGATCAATCATCTCAAACATGAGGTCGTGTTTGTAGCGATTATAATGCTGCGAATATAATGATTTAGACATTTCTTCTGTTTTGCTTGTAAGGATGAATTCTGCTTCTTGATTTGAAGGAACCATTGCCTTACAATCGTGCGGGGATCAGCTATCCATTGTGATTTTTAGACAGCCTACAATGACGCACAAGGCTACTAAATCATGAACTACTAAGATTCTTAATACGTCAATAGATCATGAAATAGTAAGGCATGTGAAACATGATTACGCAGGTTTATGAAACAGAAAAGAGAACTGTAATGAACATGAAATGCTTAAACAAAATACAGTATGAATGTAAAACATGATGGAGCTTCATTATTATCTTACCACTGGGATGTCCGAACTTCTCATACAAATTATCCGTACTTACGTATTCTCTAATATAATAATACGGTAAAAAGAAAACTAGAAACTGATATCGTTTTGCACATGAAATGTCATGCTCTACGATGATCAGTCGTACTCTCATAAATAATAATATTCTTTTCCAAAATTATTCCTTAAAACTATTTCTCATTATAACTAAATTAAAATAACAAGGATTTATATAATATAATATAATAATTCCTTTCTGCATGAAAAATAATATTTTCATATTTTATAAATTTTCCTTAATTAATTTCTTTTCGATAAAATTACGTAAATTCAAATTTTAACACATAACTTGTCATTTCATGTCCGAAATTCTTAAAAAAAAATAATTAACAACATTATTAATCTAATTTTCACGGTGCGCTCGCAATCATCATTCCACGCAGAAATTCAAAAATACATATTAACCACAATAATAATTTAACTATATGTAATCATCATACTAACAACAGTATTATCCATAAAATAATTTATTTACATATAATCACCATATTAATTACGATATGAATCATTAATTAAGAAACAAATATAAACGTGAGATCTTGCCTGCGACGCAGATCGGATCCGACGTGAGAAGCGGGGTTCGGCGGCTCGGGCTAACGGCGGAGACTCAATGACGGCTCGGCGTGGCAGAGGAGCGGCGGCTGCTGCTGACGACGACGGCTTGGTGGCTCAGCGTGGCGATCGACGTCGGAGAGAGACGGGAGGCCGACGGGGCTCTGGAGGTGGTGAACAGGAGGCGGAGCACGAGGAGGGGCTGGCGCTGTGGGGGCGTCGACGTCGAGCTTGGAAGGCAGAGAGGAGGGCGGTGCTGGGTGGAGTGTGGGTTGTTGATGATGAGGCTGGTCGAAGGGGTGAGGAGGTGATGGAGTTCGTGGTGAAGCGAGAGGGGAAGAGAGAGGACGAGGGCGCTGGAAGAGGCAGTCGGCGGGGTAAGGGTTCGAGCGCAGGTCGAGGGGGCTGGGCGTGGTCGGAGGCGGGGACGAGCACGGCCTGGCTGTCGGCAGGCAAGTTCGACGGCGAGCAGAGGCCGACGGGGAGAGAGGGGGCTGCGTGGGGTCAGTGTCGGCGAGCGCGGGTCTGGAGGTGGTGTTGGTCGGTGGTGCTTGAGGAAGAAGATGAAGAAGAAGAGGTGGGTTTTCTTGGAGGCTGGTTAACACGAGTGAAGAGGGTAGGGGATGAGGTTAGGTTGTAGGTTAAATATTATAGGTATATTTTTAATAGGGTAGTACGGGTATGATAAGATTTGTTGTGATTGAGAGAGAGAGAAAAGATTTAATTATGAGGAAAATTTGAGATTTGAGAGGTAGCAAGAATTTTGTGCAAAAAAAATGATAGGATTTAGATACGGGGAAGGTTGACAAAATATATGGAGAGAGAGAAAGTTTCGGAATTAAAAAGTAACGAGTTTAAAAGTTGATTAGAAATTGATTTGGGAGGGATTAGGAAATAATTCAAATGGAAGAAAAAATAAGAGAGGAAAAAATTCGAAAAATTCACATAATATTCTGAATTATATTAATAATTAATTAACAACGAAAAATCTTTTTATTAATATTTATATACTACTGTACTATGCTCAGGTTTACATCAAATATAACAAGGTCATTAATAATATTAGTCACCAATGATTATATATAAAAAAATCACTAAACCATAAATTAATATTTAGCAGAATTATTAATTACAAGACTATATATTTTATTATTTATTTATTTTGAAACCTCAAAAAATTCTAGAAATTAGGAAAAATATTAATAAAATATAATATAATATTTTAAATACTAGAAAAATTGTTTAAATACGTATTGAAAAATTAAGGTTGTTACACGGGCACAGCCCCCGATATCCCGCGCACCCTATCACATGGCACCAGCTGAGATGAGGGAGCTTCAGACCCAGTTGGACAAGTTGTTAGCTCAGGGTTTTATTCGTCGGAGTCTTTCACCGTGGAGAGCGCCGGTCCTCTTCGTGAAGAAGAAGGATGGTAGTATGAGATTGTGTGTTGATTTTAGATAGTTGAACAAGGTCACTATCCAGATTTGATAGGATTTATGACTTGTTCGATCAGCTGCGCGAAGCGCAACATTTCTCGAAGATTTATCTTTGTTTTGGGTTATTGTAGCTGCGAGTTCGGGAGATGGATTTATTTTCCCAAAGCCGGTTTTTCCTGATTCGATATGAATCTTCCGAGTTTCTGGTTATGCCGTTTGGATTGGCTCATGTACCCGTGGTATTCATATTGATGAATAGGATTTTCTATCCCTTCTTGGACTAGTTTGTAACCGTCTTTATCATATATTCGAGATCGGAGGCAGAACGCAAACAACATTTTCGAATTTGCTTTGCAGACTCTACAGGAGCATCGGTTATATACCAAGTTCAGCAAATGCGAGTTTTGGTCTTCAGAAATCAGATTTCTCAGCCACGTCATTAGTAGAGAGGACATAGCAGTGGATCCGGCTAAAGTTATAGTAGTCCTTGATTGGGAACCGCCGAAGACGGTGACAGAGATTCGAAACTTTTGGGTTTAGCCGGATATTACAAGAAGATAATCCAGGACAATTGTGGTCTATGCAGATGCATCATTGGCCAATTTAGGATGCGTCTTGATGCAGAATCAGAGGGTAATAGTGTGTATCTCATGACAATTAAGAGTGCATGAGCAGAACTATCCCACTCATGACTTGGAGTTAGCAGCAGTAGTATTTGCATTGAAATCATAGAGATACTACTTGTATGGAGTGCAGTTTGAGCTATTCACAGACCACCAAAGTCTAAAATATCTTTTCTCTCAGAAGGAACTCAACCAGAGATAGAGGAGGTGGATCGAGTTTATCAAAGATTATGGGTTTGCGATTCAGTATCATCCAGGGAAGGCAAACATCGTAGCAGATGTTTTAATCAGGAAATGTCAACATCGGGTTTCAGTTTCGAGATGCTCATTGCATAGAGATCTTCTCGCTCTTAGCTAGTTTGATTTTTAGACCAGAGATTTATGGAACCAGTGCATTGTTGGGAGCTTTGTCAGTGCAGCCATCTTGGAGTAATGGAGTCGTCATAGCTCAGTTGGAAGACTCTTGGATTCAAATCTGAAAGAAGAAGATTACCAAATAGGCTAAGACTAATTAGGCCTTTGGGACAGATAGAAATCTACGGAAGAAGGATAGACCATTTATGCCAGCTAGTGAGAGCTTAAGAGTGAGTTATTAGATGAAGCACATCGTACTTGGTACACGGTACATTCAAGGACTACTAAGACGTACAAGGACCTAAAGAGACACTTTTGGTGGAGTGATATGCATAGAAAGATTTTAAGAGTATGTAGCTAAGTGCCTTACCTGCCAGCAAGTAAAGGCGGAACATCAGAGGACGGCAGGAACAATTCAGCCTTTACCTATTTCGAACTAGAAGTGGGTAGATATTACTATGGACTTTATCGTGGGGTTGTCGAAGTCAAAGAAAGAGAATGTTTCTGTTTGGGTGATAGTGGATAGACTAGTGAAGTCAGCACATTTTATTTCCAGTGAAGATTAACTATACAGCTGAGATGTATGCGAGGATATTTATTCAGGAGATTATTCGACTTAATGGAGTTCCAGATACGATGGTATCGGATCGAGGTTCAGTGTTCATTCCGCATTTTTGGAAGAGTTTCCAGGATTCGTTGGCAATAGATTTATCTTACAGTTGTGTATTTTCACTCACAGACGGATGGTCAGACGGAGAGAGTAAATCAGATGTTAGAGGACATGTTGCGGGCTTGTGTCATTGACTTTTAAGACAGTTAAGAGGATCATTTTCCGCTAATAGAGTTCGTTTATAACAACAGTCATCAAGTGACAATTGGTATGGTCCCGTATGAAGCATCGTACGGGAGGTCTTGAAGATCGCTTATATGTTGGGTAGAGCCGGAGGATAGTTTAATGCTTAGGCCATAGCTTAATGCTTGGGCCATAGCTTATGAGACAGATTACTGAGAGAGTAACATTGATTAGAGAACGGATTCTAGCTGCTCAGAATCGGCAAAAAGAGCTATGCAGATAAAAGATGAAGACCTTTGGAATTTCAGATTTGAAGATTTAGTTATGCTGAAAGTATCATCTATGAAAGACGTTCAACGATTCGGAAGGCAAGGAAAACTTGAGCTGAGATATGTTGGACAATTTTGGACTTTGGAGCTTATTGGAGCTGTTACATATAGTCTAGACCTTCCAGCATCTATGACTAGCGTACGTAAGTAATTCATGATTCATGTTTCTATGCTTGAGAAGCACTTACATGATGAAGAGCAACAACGAATGTTGAACGCACTGGAGATTTAACTTCAGGATGTTTTGTCTATGATTGAAATCCCGGTTTGTATACTTGCTAGAGAGACAAGAAATTTAGAAACAAGTTGTTTTCCTTTGGTTAAAATTTAGTGGAACCGAAAAGGAGTTGAGGAGGTTTCTTGGGAGCGCGAGGAGGATGTACATCGTGACTGCACACACCTGTTTGATCAAGTAAATTAAATTTATGTATGACTTATTTATGGCTTATGGTTACATGTATGATGATGTTTATACTTAACACTAAAATGAGGGTATTAACACTTATCTCCTAAGTACTTGGAACATATGATATATATATGAGGGGTTCCTTGTTTGGATTTTTCGCTCGATGTACTTGTTCCATTTAGTTAGGGGTTAAGTGGGGGTATTTACATTTTAGATGGTTAAGTGTAGACATCGAAGATGATTTTCGAGAGCGCAAAGATGTTACGCTGCGTGATTTCCTGCACCTATTGAGGAAGTAGATTGATTTATGTGTGTGATTATTTGTGTGGTTATATTTAGATTTAACGCTAGAATGAGGATATTTCCGCTTAATTCTTAATCTTTTGGGACACATGGTATATGGGGTTCCTTGTTTGGATTTTTCGCCCAACATACTAATTCCATTCGATTAAGAGTTGAGTGGGAATATCGTCATCCTGAATTGTTAAATATAAATATCGTTATATGCTTATCTAAAGTAATACTATTTGTTTGAATATGCCTTCAGAATTTCGAGGACGAAATTCTTTTAAGGGGGGTAGAATGTAGAACCCCGTATTTTGTTAGAAGTATATGTGAATTATTAGTGATAAATAATTCTATTTGTAGTAAATGACTTGTGTTCATGGATATACTTGGTAACAAGTTATTAGACATGTATGAGTGTGGTTTCATAGAGTTTCGTGCATTGGTTTTGGCTAAATAACAAAACATGCACGAATCTAGGAATTTATATCTGCTCAGTCGACTTATGAGTCGACTCATGAGTCGACTAATGAGTCGACTGATGAGTCGACCAATAAGTCGACTAACGGGCTGATTTTGGGTTTTCTTTTAGTTTGCGGGTCTGTTCGGTTTTGTATCGGGTCTGACCGCTCATATATGATATCTCCTACCCGAGAACACCTTCAGAACTAAAAACCCTAGCCCCCATCATCTCTCCCTCTCAAACCCTAGCTCGTTTTGGTGAATTTTTGGGAAATTTTCGAAGGATTTCAACGAGTTTTGGCGAGGTGCAGCGAATCTTTCTCTCTCGGATCCAGGGGTTGTTCCAGCACTTCAGAGGCGAGTAACATCTCGCCCATTCCTACACCCACTGTTTGTATGCTTTTATTTGGTTTTATTTCGGTTTTATTGAGCCTAAATCACTATTTGTGTATAAAAATAGATCTTTATAGCATATGATGCGAAAATAGAATGTTTTCAGTTTATAAAAGCTCACTAACGAATTTGTAAAAGTAGATCCAGATCTAGAATTTGTTTAAACATGGGTTTTATTGTGATTTAATGGTTTCAATATGCTTTTAAACATGAATAAATATGTTTAGGGTTTTAATACAAAATATTACATGTAAATCTTTCGTTTCTGTTGATATACATGTGTTAGAATTGGATAGTATTACTGGACATGAACAAGAGAACCTTAGTTTATAAATTTTTGCAGAAAATCGTCGAAAGCAGTAAAACTGGGGATTTTTGCAGAAAATCGTCGAAAGCAGTAAATCAGGGAAGGAAACATTCACTTGCCAGATATTTTTTTTTTCATTTACAAAAATTTCAAAACACAATTTTCAAAAACCAAGAGAGGAAAAATTAAAAACACTAAGAATCTTGATTTAAAATTAAACTTGTTTTGGTACCTAATTACTCTTAGTACCTAAGAGTCTAGGGACATGACCCCTATCATTAAAGCTCAAAGCCCTAGGGTTATGATCCCTTTTGGGAACATTTTGTGCACTAACATGATCAAAATATTAGTTATGCAAATGATCATTTCGATTACAATAGGTGCAATGAAAAGGACGAAATGGTTTGTGCTGACCAAGTGGGCGTGCACATGGAACATTTGCAAATAAAAATTATCTTTTAAATTTATTTTACAAATGGGAAATATTTTGTAAATCAAAACAAAATTTCTAAGTGGCCAAATCTACCACAAATATCACATTTAAACTTATGCGGTCTTTTAAAATCATTTGGCAAATGGGAAACTCTTTTCAAATCAAAACAAAATTTGGTCAAATGATCCAAATGACTACAATAATCACATTTGTACACATGATCATACTTATGATGAACTTTGGATGCATGTGCATGTGTGTGTAATGAAGAAGCCTTATGAAATGCGCAAGAAGTATTATTTTAGAGGATTTGTGTGCATCATAGCAAATTTTAGCAATATGGCCTTTTCGGCCACAAATAGAACATTTGTAAATTTTGTTATATATGTGTGCATGATGTATGAGATGTTTAGATGTAGTGGCATGAGACTTAGCACACATATTCACAAGCTTCTTATGATGAATCAAAAATATTTAATAAAAATTCTAACAAGAGCTTATTCATTGTAAATATTTTCTTATCATAATTGCTCCACTTGGATTTCTCCAACGTGGGCACAATATAAGTACAGTCGATAATTTTCCATAAATCGAAGTATCTAGATCTAACAAATAATTTAAATCTAACACACCATTGGGCATAGGAAAACCATCTAATCTAGGAGCAACATTAATGGCATAATCTAAGCTAGGTGCACCGTGCATATCCATGATACATATATATATATATATATATATATGCAAGCAAGATGCAAATAATATCAAAACTAGATTAGCAAAAATTAAACGCGAGGATCTTTAACTCAAGGCGGTTAAACCTTAAATCAAAGAGCATCAAGCTCTGATACCAATTATTAGACACTAACTTATTAATTAATTACTTTTACAAATAAGATATTCAATGAGATATAAGCAATTATATGAAATTAAACTAAGAACAATACAAACATGAAACGATATGTAAATGAGATAGTGCAAATAACAAACTCAAACACATGGTATGGTCACGGAGTTTGGTCATTCCGACCTACGTCTCCGCTCCCCAATCCTGAGGAGAAATCCACTGTCATAACCGGGTTTATGACGTTCACCCAAAAATATTTGCACCTCACAATATCGGTTTTCAACGCTCACCGATCAACATTCACAATCACTCACAATGTAACCATACAAACTACCACCTCAAGTGCTCGGTTTTACTACCTCTCACTATGATTTACTACCGACACTACTCCTCTTGGTATTGACTACGTCCTCACCATACACTCCTCTCGGTGTAAATGTGTAATACAAAGTGATCTCACAATGAAAGCTCAAATACAAATAGTTTGTTCTCTAACAAGATGAGAACTCAATTAAGCTCACTCTCAAAGATACAACCCACAACCCAAATGTATATAATATGTGATAATACTAAAAGCTCAAGGTGTGTGTGTATAATCAATGAGAAAAGTGGAATGCAAACTCAATAAGTAATCTAACTTAATGAAATTTATAATCAAACAAATATATAAATAAAGCTAGAGATGAGTTTAGCATAAACTTCTCTGAAAATCAAGAGGGAGAGAGATGAGATTGAAGTCCAAACACCAAAGAAATAATCTCCTTCTCTTGTGAAACTTTCTTCACAAAAACTCTTGTAAAACACACTCAAAAACAAACTTAAACACTCTTAAAACCTTTTTAAACTTGTTTAAAACTTTTCATAAATAGTAATGAGTGTTGAGGGTTGAAGGGTATTTATAGTTGCTCAAAAAATAGGTCAAAACCTAAGAAAAACATCAAAACCCAAAATCTAGAAAAACTGGCCGTTATTGCAATGGTACACTTGATAATCACATTTTATTATAATTTTATACCCTCATTATCTATTTTATATGAATAAATATATCACTAATAATTGTTTTTATCTTTAATTGCAGGTTAATAAAGAATAAATCTCAAAACTCCCATCTCTCAACAAAAACCCGTTGATTAAATGAAGAAACGAAGCAAAGAAGCCTATTGGAAAATTAATTTCCAAATTATCCAAAAGCCCAAGCTAAGAAGAAGAAGTAAAGCCCAAGAAATGCCAAAGCCCAAACCAAATGGATGAAGAAATAAAAGAATTGTCAAAAAAGTCCAAGCCCAAAAACCACAAGAAGAAAGAAGTTCGGACAGCAACCAGAGAAGAGCTGGCATCGATGCCAGCATCGATGGGGGGATCGATGCCAGCATCGATGCCCATATCGATGCCAGCATTAATACCTCTATCGATGCTGGTATCGATACAGACGTGCAGTTTGTTACGAATCTAAGGCTAAAATTTATTGTTTTTGGATAAGATTTTAATCCAATGGCTCTCATTCACTGATGTTTACTATAAATAGGGGTAGAGAGTGAGGGGTTAGAGGTGTGAAAAATTTTGTAACTCCATTTGGAGAGGAGGGCTACTCTTAATTGTGAAGGCCTTTCAAAAATTATAACTTTTGTTGCAATTAATAATAATAATTTTTCTCCACTTTAAATTTGTCTTTTCTCCTCTTTGTTGAATGATGATGATGGAGATGAAGAGCAATTTGAAGGTTTGTATTTCTTTTATTTTTCTCTTTTATTTCTTTTTAGTAATTTTTTTATTATTGCTTATTAGTTAGATTTACATTCATGCTTGTAGTGTAGATTTATTTTTTTGTCTTTTTATTCTTTTTGCACTTTATTTTGTAGAGTAGATTTATTTTCTTGCATTTAATTTTTGCAATTTATTTTGTAGTTTAGATTTTAATTATTTGTAGTTAGATTTATTTCTTGTTTATATTTTTAATTTTTTTTAATTTTGTAATTAGTTCTTTTTCTTCTTGTTTTTATTTCTTAAGATGTGAAATTAATTCTTGTAGGAATCTTAAAATTATATGATGCTAGTCTAATTTCCTTTATATTATGCAAATTATCCTCTTACACTTAAAATATTCATGTTTAGGATAATCAACTAGTGAACTAATCGGTAGAAGAAGAATTTGATAATCTATGCTTATCTTAAATGGTTTGATAGGTTATGCTTATGAATTATAGGATTACTATCTTGTTGTTATTTTTATCATGAATAATAATTTTAACTTAGATGATAATTTGATAGGTTATACTTTCCTTAAATGGTTTGATAGTCTATGCTTAATAAATCTAAGTTGAAATATGATAAAAAGAGAATAGTTTGTATTTTATATTTGAGTTAGTTAGTGGATTAAATTCTAGATTTCTCATATCTTAATTGAATTCTCCATCTTGACTTTCTTTAATTTTCTTTTTATTCTTGATTTTATTTCTTGATTTTATTCATTCTTCTTTCTTGCCTTGTGATTTCATTTATTCTTTGATTCTTATTTTTTTTCTCTAAAATTCAATTTATTGTTACTTGTACATAAATCAAAACAACCACTCATCATATCTCTTTCCACAATCACACTTATTCTTTAATCCTATTTTGTCACGCACACAATATAAGAACCTATTCTAATAATCTCTTAAAATCACCTTCCTCGTGGGATTGATAACTTTTATACTATAACTTGATCAATTGTGCACTTGTAATTTTGGTACATAATTATGTCGCATCAAGTTTTTGGCGCCATTACCGGGGAGGGTGCTAAAATAGGATTTTATTATTTTGGTTCTTTAACTTGTGTGTTTTCTTGTGAAGTAACCGCTTGGAGCTTGAAAGTCTTGGATTGAAGATCAAGAACTTAGAGAAATGCTTTCGGGTAAGTCCTCTTTCTAGCGTTTTCAATTCCACCCTTTTTAGTTAGCTTCACAATTAGAGAAAATTAGGAATTAAAAAAACAAAAAGATTTTATTTTTGTTTACCATAATAAAATCCACTTTTCACTTGGACATTAACTAACAAGATAATAAATTCAAACAAGAGCTCTCTTCTCACATTTGATTGTTATTGACCATAATTAAAAAATATAAAGATTTTCTTTTTATCATCCTTTTTAGTCGCTTTAATTTATAGGGTTGCATTTCATATAGTGTAGGAATTCACCAAAGTGATTGTAGCACTTGATTTGGCACACACTTAAAATATTATTAAGAGCAAAACCCCCAATCAAGATAAGGTAAGGGATTTCATCACCCTTTCCTTAGCCCACAAATCACTAATTCCTCACTTCACAAACCCAAGCCTTCTAAAACTCATTAGACGTTGGCCCCTAAGGATTCGAGCTCAATAAGGAACAAGAAATCCTTAAGTAAACCGGTTTAAGTTTTCTCAGATTAGTTGGTGTCTAAGGCGAGGTTTAGGGGTTGCGTAAAGCGCTCTGCAAGGAAAGACGTACTTAATTGATCTTTGATCACCCTCTAGTACTATCCTTGCCTGGCTAACTATCTTGGTAAAACTTTAATCTTTTCACTGTAGGAGTTTTTGGTTAGGAGTTGGTCTAGTTGAGTTAGGCTAAACCCTAGAATTAGAGTTGATTAAAAAGTGATTGCTTTGATTTGTTTTAGTTAGGATTTTTCTTTTTCTTTATCTTTTCATATATAAAAAAAACTAATTTTCTTTCTTTCCTTAAAAAGAAAAAAAAATTATTTTGGTGTATACAAACTTGGGTTCAGGATAATTCTTATCGTTTAATCCGTGTTGAACCAATTCAAGAAATAAAAAATTAACCCGTTCTTCAGGATATGTGTTACCCCACCAGAAATGCAATTCCATCTTGCATAAGACTCCCCGAAGTAAATGGAGCAAATTTAGAGCTTAGATCGCATTACATAAACATCCTTCCTAAATTCGTTGGTAATGAAACAGAAGATGCATATATTTTTATCTCGGAATTTGAGGAAGTGTGTATTATGATTAAAATGAGAGAATTAACCGAAGATACGATTAAGCTTAGATTTATTCCATTTGCTCTTAAGGATAAAGCTAAAAAATGGCTGTACATCTTACCGACAAATTCCATCTCAACTTAGGATGAATTTGTAACCGTTTTTCTTAAGAAAGTTTTCCCTATTCACAAAATGGTAAAGCTAAGAAATAGCATTCAAAACTTTAAAATTATCCCGAGAGAGCGATTCTGGAAATATTTCGACCGATTCAAAGATCTTTTAATCCAATGTCCTCATCACGGTCTAGAAAAATGGCGACTGTGCCAAGTCATATATGAAGGATTGGACTATTCTTCAAAAACATCTTTAGAATCGATGTGTCAGGGAGATTTTATGAGGAAAAACGCATATGAAGCTTGGGAATTTCTAGAGAGTTTATCCGAGAAAACAATGCAGTGAGAAAACTGTGATGTCAGGGTTTCATCAGTTCCCCAATCTAAGTCTAGTGGTCTTTCCCTGGAGTCAAACATTGCGTCTAAAGCGAAGATGGCGACGATTATGTGGAGGTTAGATGCCTTAGAAGTTAAGGAACGAGCTCCAGCTCAAATCAATCATGTGTCTGCCCCGAGTTGTCATAACTATCAGTCTCCTACCCATGTTTCAGAGGAATGCCCTCTCCTAGGAAACAACCATGCTTTAGAACAGATGAACACTACATTCTAGCACCCTAGAAATGATCTATTTTCTCCAACCTATAATCCAGGATGGAGAAATCATCCCAACTTTGCTTGGAACCAAGGAAATTCTCCCGGAAATCAAAACTTCATTCCCGTGTCGAACCAACAATTCCCTAGGAGAAATACACTTCCATTTAATGCACCAAACAATTTTCAACAACCTAACCCAGTTTTTCCAACCCAACATCCTTATCCTCATCAACCTACAAATCCTTCAAATTCTGATCATGACAAACGTTTGAGTGTCTTAGAAAAGGGTTTAGAAGCTATGATCAAAGCTTCTACACAAACCACCAACATGTTGACCCAGTCATCCACCACTTTAAATTCCTTCATGCAAACCACCGGCCAAGTGCTCAACTCGAACACTCAAGCCATAGCCCAGTTAGAAACCCAACTTGGGCAACTAGCCACTGCCGTGAGTGAGAGAGAAAAAGGAAAATTCCCAAGTTAACCTGTTGCAAACCCTAAAGACAATGGATCCAGTTCATCCCATCCAGTTCATGTGAATGCAGTTCACACTCTAAGATCAGGGAAACAAATAGACAATCAAGTTAGAATGCCACCAGATCAAACCCCTTCTCCCATCCAACACACTCCTTCCGATGAAGCAATTCCTTCCGATGACCAAAACACTGAACTTGAGATTGAGCCTAATCTAGATAGGTATAGGCATATGTTGCCCCCTTTTCAGATAGACTCAAACCTAGGAAAAACTCCCCGCAGGTTGAGAAAATCCTAGAAACGTTTAAACAGGTCAAGATCAACATCCCTCTCCTAGATGCAATCGAACAAATCCCTTCTTATGCAAAGTTCTTGAAGGACTTATGCACTAAGAAAAGAACCACCAACGTCCCCAAGAAAGTCTTCTTAGCTGCCAACCTCAGTGAAATTTTTTCAAAACCCATACCGTTAAAATATAAGGACCCTGGTTGTCCCACAATTCCCTGCGTCATAAGTAACACTCACATTGATAAGGTACTTCTAAACTTGGGAGCCAGCGTCAACCTCCTTCCTTATTCAGTCTATCAATAGCTAGGTGTAGGAGAACTTAAACCGACAAGATGGACTCTACAGTTAGCTGATAGATCTGTAAAAATTCCCAAAGGAGAGGTAGAGGATGTTCTGATTAAAGTAGGAGAGTTCATTTTCCCTGTTGATTTTATTGTCTTGGAAACACAGCCCGTTTTTAATCTCAAAAGTCAAATTCACATCATTCTAGGAAGACCGTTCTTAGCCATCTCAAATGCTTTGATAAATTATAGAACCGGTCAGATGAAACTATCTTTTGGGAATATGACTGTTGACCTTAATATCTTCAACCTAGAAAAGTAGCCTAGTGATCCATCTGATGAACCCATGGAAGTGAATTTTATTCAAGGAATATCCAGTGAACAACAAGAGGGAGAGTGTGAGTCTGATTCAAATGCATCTGATTTAATGATTGAGGAGCTTCTAATGACGAACTAGAGATAGAACCACTGGTCAATCAAGTTTCTTCTGTTGGCTGGCAACGAGAACCTTTGGAGATAGAACTCTGAGTCCAGCTTCGCCCATCTATGGAGGAACCCCCTAAGTTAGAGCTCAAACCTCTACCTGAAAATCTAGAGTATGCCTACTTAGGGGAGAACGAGTCTTTACCAATTATCATTTCTTCTAATTTGACTACCGGTCAAAAGGAAGCTCTCTTAGATGTTTTAAAAGAGAATATGGAAGCTATTGGATGGACCATGGCTGATATCAAAGGGATTAGTCCAACCATTGTTCAACACCGAATCTATTTGATAGATGATGCTAAACCTACTAGAGATCCTCAACGTAGGTTAAACCCAGTGATGAAAGAAGCCGTTAGGAAAGATATTCTGAAATGTCTCGATCATGGGATCATTTATCCCATTTCTGATAGTTCATGGGTGAGTCCGGTCCAAGTTGTTCCAAAGACATCTGGGATCACCGTGATCCAAAATGAGGCTAATGAGCTGATTCCCACTCGAATCCAAACGGGATGGCGAGTTTGCATTGACTACCGAAAACTCAACTTAGCCACTCGGAAAGATCACTTCCCTCTTCCTTTCATTGACCAAATGTTAGAGCGTTTAGCAGGACACGAGTTCTACTGTTTCCTGGATGGATATTCAGGTTACAATCAAATCCCTATCGCTCCCGAAGATCAAGAGAAAATCACATTCACTTGCCCGTATGGAACATTCGCATACCGACACATGCCCTTTGGACTGTGTAACGCACCGGCCACATTCCAACGTTGCATGATCAGTATTTTTTCTGACATGGTGGAGCGATTTCTCAAAATTTTCATAGACGACTTTTCCATCTTCGATGACACATTTTCCCAATGTTTGCATCATCTTAAACTGGTCCTAGAAAGGTGTAGGGAGAAAAATCTAACTCTCAATTGGGAGAAATGTCATTTTATGGTCAAACAAAGCATTTGTAGGCATCGAAAATTGCCAATAGGTCCCCGCACATAGCTCGGTGTCAACGAGCGACGATCGAACGTCACTACCCGGTTCACAAGAAATTCAAATGACGCCGGTGAGCGACTAAAGCAAACCGACGGATTACGTGAGCCGACAGAACGTCAGAATCACGAGGATACGGGTTGACCGAAAACCCCGCGATCACCGCAATCGGACCAACGCCCGCTGTGCCCCGATCACCCCACGGATAATCCAACCATCGGGGCCTACAGAGCTCGCCGTCACGATTCCAACGCATCCGAAATCACTCAAATCCGAGTTCGGACGAAAAGTCAACAGCGGGACAGCGGCGGAACAACGGCACGACCCCGGGCTGAACCGGGGACACCCAAACAGGTCTCGGCAGGCTCGAGACACCCCACATGGGGTGTCCCGGCCTTGGCCGAGACACCACATGGGGGGTGTCCCGGCCTTGGCCGGGACACCCCTAGGAGGGTGTCTCTCCCCTTGGGGTGTCCATATGGCCCCTAGGTTCTCTCATTTGGCTATAAATAGCCCCCTTAGCCCTCCATTTACAAGGGCTCTTGATTTTGCTCTGATTTAGCCTTGGTTTTGGGAGAAGAATTTCTGGTCTTGGGATTATCCTCGAGATCTGAAATTTCGGAGTTTGGAGCGGCGAAGCCCTGCCGGATCGAGGAGTCTCCACCGTCATTCACCCCCCCTTTCCTTAGTGTTGCTCCTTAGCGGTGACACTAAGAAGAGCTATTATCTCGTTTTAGCCGAGATATACGCTTATAACCTCTAGATCTTGCGCGGATCGATGAGGTTCTGTTTCTATATCCTACGCGGATAGACGAAACTCTGCCGGATTTTACCGAAAAAGATCTTGAAGAGTCGGCGGTCCACGGATATCGACGTCCCCGTCACAGGCCAACAACCCACGCAAGCGAGACCGTACCAAACCGGGCTCTCGTGTTTATTTTCGTTTAAGTTGTACCCCTTTGTTTTCATTTTATACT
>BQKN01062993.1:70167-82090 GCA_022839385.1 Asparagus kiusianus
TGTGAGGCCAGTCCATCAGATCTAATAGCGTACCGACTCCGGGATTCTGGGGCGGGGCGTTACAAATACATTGGCTTCACTCCAATATTCCGCCAACCTTCTTTTGATATCATCGTGAGGGCGTAATGCAACCAACCTCCAACATATTGTTTGTCTAGAATAAATAAAAAACACAAACACTAGATAAACGATATTAGTCATAAATTGTTTGTTAAAACATCATCAAAACAAAAGGGTCAACAGTGTTCGTGCGTGTTTTCGTGATTCAAACTGATTTAATTTTGTCTTGAAACTTGTGTAGAACATTGTAAACAGTAGATTTACATCTCTAGGAAATATCAAACATGTAAAACATAATTATTTGCATAATAAATTATAATTAAACTCTTAAACTTGCACGAGACATCAAAACGAAGAACAAATCATCTCAATTAAACAACATTATTAATTACTTTCAGATCTTCAAACACTTCTGTAATTTCGCTCTTAATCTTTTAAACAAGAAAAGACCTAGTCTTTATACATATAATACAAAAGATTTGATTTTTATACACAAATTAGTCAATTTGACTCTATAAAAATCCTTAGAAACTTGTTTAAAATTTTTTAAAACAGGGGAGAGGGATTAGCACGTACAGATGAAACTCGCCTAAGACTTGATTTAAAACGTGGAAGATGAAGTTCCAAAGCAGATCTCCAAATCGCAAATTCAAAATAACCAGAAATCCCGCTCCAAAAGCCTTTAATCTTTCTCAAAAATCAAAATAGGGTTTGTAGTGGAGTTTGGTGGCTGCTAGGGTTTTTAGAATACTGGAAACTTGTGAATATATGATATATATAGTAGAGAAAACGAATATGAGCCGTAAATACCCGAAACCAAGTCAAAAAACTGGAAAAGCAATGTTCAGGTTTCGCGGTCGACCGTGGCGGTCGACCAGACGGCGGTCGACTGCGGCGGTCCACCGGGCTGAAAATTTCCAGTTTTCTCAGATTTTCAGTCTTTTGGCCATTGTGCATGTTTCGACTCGTTTCTTTCTCATTCACTGACTTGTTTATACTCAAAATACTTTTTAAAGCCGAAATATTTTTTTATTTTACCATTCATTAACTCTGTAATCCCCCCCCAAAAAAATTCAGCTCGAGAGAAAAGCTTGTGCTAAATGCAACATAGAAAAAGAAACAACTCAAACTTGAGATGCTACTAAGGAAGCATAACTTGGTAAACCCTCAAGTGATTGCTTTTGAATCCCAAACTTTTTTTTCTAAGAAACAAACTGACTGTAGGATTTTCAGCATGCGGCCATAATTCTTCAGACCTCGTTCTTGCGATGCTTTTTCTTGGGTTTTTTTGTCAATTCACCCGACTTTCCTTTGCTAGAGCTATTATGCAGCTGTTTCTGCAAAAAATACAAGTAAAATCTCTTTCAGCAATCTTTTTATCACCTAAAATAGAAGGAAGAGCCATATGATAAAATATTATAAATAATTTGTGGGAAATGATTTGTATTGTATGACTAAACTAGAACGCATGTTAAAAGGGTACGTAATTAAGGATTCCTTTTGATTAGGAATTAAGTTAGCCATCAATGCAATCCCATTTAGCCATCAATGCAATCCCATTGTGCATATGACTTGCAGATTGGTGATAACACTACAAAAAATCTGGTTTTAAACTATCAAAATTAGTGAAGGGACCAGTTGACCGTCATTAATGTGCATATAATAACGATGGGTTTTAAAGCCTTCGTCGAGTGATTACAAATATTAGAGGAATGATGTGAAATGGGATAACAACTTTCTAGTCCCTTCATTGATTTGATCCAATACCATCATTGTTGGGCCTCCTTAAAGACAAATGGGTCCACTATCTTCATTGATGATAACTCCTAATCATAATAAGACTGAAAAGTTAACCTATTACTATTAATAAAGAAATGTCACCCTTTTGGTCTTAAATTTTGGTCCGCCCCTGTGTAAGATAGGGATTCAAATCATCCCAATACCCCAAAATTAAAAATGATTTAAAAATTCATTAGAGGTATAACATGGAAAATGCAAAAAGAAAACCAAACTCCAATTGCCTACAACTACCCCCACGTATTAATCTTTATCCTTCTCTCACGTTAAAATTTAAGCTAAAACCTAACGGAGGGATTGGTTAAAAAAACTAACAAAAACCTATCAACATCTCATCATACAATTTAAGAACATTGACCCAAAATTGATATCTAAATAAAAATTCCAAAAACAAACGATTCCCTCTCCGCCCCGCGTTCCTTATTATGACTCCGCCATAAGCCATTAACAACTTCGGATACAATTCATATGGAGGACCATCAATTCATCTTCTTAAGTGAAATTTGAAAATTTTAAACTTAATCTTCATAGTCTAGAGATTATCTGCAATCCATTATGATCAGATTCCACACTCCATTATCAGATTCCACACTCCATTATGTTCCGCTCTGTCATGTTCCTTGAATACATTCTTTTACTTTGTGCCTGATGATCAGATTCCATACTCCATTACCTTCACTTATAAGTATGTTCCGCTACGTCATCTTCCGTCACTTCGGGAAACAATGGGTATGATCGGTAGGTCACCACTAACCAAGTCCGAGCTGAAATTCTGGATTGATTTGGCCAAGGACGAATATCGGAAGGGCGTTAGCGCAGAGCAACGGGGATTACTCAACGAGGCCATCTGCCATCATGAAAACGCGCGCAGGATTTTCTTCGAGCTCTACCCTAATCATGTATCTCCCCTTCCCTCGTCCTCGAGGTATTATTTCTAATAGTTCTTTACCTCCTTATTAATATTGCTCTATATATCTTTAGTACGTACAGCCTTTTTAACGTTTTAATTAAATATTTTCGTATCGTAGCTGCGACCCCAACGAGCGATTTCGGCTGACCATGGACGAGTGGGTTGGGCCGTCGACGGAGAGATTGCACGAGTTATATCGCCGGCAAGCAGACAGAGACCAGGAGTTATATTGGCAGCGTGCCGGAGTTCAATCCTTCGCCTCCGTAGATAAGGTCAAAATCTCCTTCCTCTACGCCAGGTCTCATTTTGTTGGTTCTCCGACCCTCCACCATCCCACCCATGTAGTGAGTGCCTTCAGGGGCGTGTTGGGGAGGTCAAAAACCCATGTCTTATGAACATCGGATTTGGGTTTGGGTTGTGGACTTTTGACTCGTAGGCTTTTGGCAAGTAGGATTTTGTCGCTTTTTTTTTTTTTTGGGAGGGTTTTGTGTGTGCAGGGCTGGGTGGAAGGGGGTTTGTCCTAGAAGATTTGCCCGTATACAGGGCGATCATACAGGGAACAGCGTGTCACGAATATTTCCCTTTGAAAAGTCATTAACTTGACGGAAGTAATTATCTTGGATTTTAGTGATTTCCTTTTTTCTCCAAACTACAAAATATTTGCATACAAGGACGATTTGGAAGCGGGTGATAAATCAGGTAAAATTTTGGATTTATACATTTAAAATCCTAAATAACAGTAGTGTATTCTCTTTATTATTTTTTGATAGTGGAGATAACTGAAATTTGTAATATCTAGAGTAAATTATTATCAGAATAAATATAAATACAAAATTTCATACGAAAATTAAAATACGAGGTTATCTAAATAAATAGAGAGGAAAGTTATGAAGCCCTTTCAAACTCTAGGTTAACACCTCTTTTTCCTACTCAACACCCCCGCCCCCTCCAAAACCCATTGACGCACACCACCTGCAACCCGACACCGATCGTTGGCTAACAACTAGCATTTAATGCGGAAGCATAGCTAAGAAAGCGTCGCCAAACACCCGATTAGTTCTCCTTTTTCATAGACCAATCGATCATTGGTCAATAAAGAAACACCGAGAAACCTCTATTCAAATTAAAGAGAAAGAGCAAGATACCATTGAAAATAGAACAAGAATACAAAGACACAAGATTTACGTGGTTTAGCAATTGCCTACATACACTAGTAGGGATTTGAGTCTTCTTTAAATCAGAGATTACAAAGATAATTTTTTTTACAATCCCTAAAATTTTCTTCTCAGTAATTTGCCAAAGGTTTTATGGTTCTAGTAAAGTTATTTATAAAGTGAAATGGCTCTTTTATCCATAAATAAAGTTCTTACAATTTAAAATTTGAGAATTTATAAAATCCTAAATAATAGTAGGGTTCTCTTTATTATTTTTTAATAGTTGAGATAATCGAAATGTGTTATATCTGGAGTAAGTTATTATCAGAATAAATGTAAAATACAAAAATTCATATGGAAAATTAAAATACGAGGTTATCTAAATAAATAGAGGGGGAAATTATGAAGCCCTTTCAAACTCTAAGTTAACACCTCTTTTTCCTAGTTAATGTAGAAAACGGCGTCAAATTGTTCAAAATGTTAGAAAATGTGAAAATTCAGCAGCACAAGGTGTTGTGCGTGCCACACCCAGGTGTGGCAGAAGCTGTCTACTACAATTCGTTGTTAGGGGTGTAGTGCGTGTCACACCCAGGTGTGACAAAAGCTGTCTGCTACAATTCGTTGTTAGGGGTGTAGTGCGCGCCACACCCCGGATGTGGCAGACGTGTTTTCTAATTCTTAGCCTGTTTTGGATTGTGTTTTGTTATAAATAGAAATATGTCTTTCTAGGGTTTATGAGAAGAGATTAACAGAGAAAGTTGGTTCTTTTGAGCACTTTGAGAGAGAGATTATTGTGAGGGAGTGTGAGATCATTGGTTGGGTTATTTTGAGAATTCTTTGAGAGATTGTAACCTATTGTTTCTCCTCCATATAGTGAAATCTCCCCATCCTCTCCCTGTGGACGTAGGAAAGTTGTCGAACCACGTAAATCTCTATGTCTGTGTGTGATTTTGGCCATTATTTTGGGAATTACACTCGTTTTTGGTTCTTCTCTCATCGCTCGCCGACTCGTTTAGTTTGCGAACATGCTTCCGCACGGCGCACGATAAGTGGTATCAGAGCTTAGATTTTCAGATCTAGGGTTTTTGTATTGGGTGGAGGAAGATTCGCTGTTGGAAGCTTAGGTCTTCAAGATCTAGGCTTCGGTGGAGACAGCATTGCGGAGTTGCCATTGGAGATCTCACTTTCATCGAGTGGCTAGGAGATCGTGTTGGAACCCTATCTAGAGTTTAGTTGGATAATTTATCAATTCTATCAAGTTTGAATCATTCTTTACAATTTGGAGTTTGCAAGCAATGGGAGAAGAAGTTGGTGAAAGCAGCAAGGCAATGACGAGTACAGTTCAGGTTGCACTTCAAAATACGAAGATCAGTCTTGTTAAGTAGGACGGCAAGATCAACTTTGATTTGTGGATGAGTGATATGCAAGATGCACTGGATGCTCAAAATTTGGAAGAGACCATCCTGGCCCATAAGAGGCCACCGAAGTATGATGAGACGGTATGGGACAAGATGAATCAAAACGCTTGTGGGGTAATTAGATCTTGTTTAGAATAAGAATTTAAGTATGATGTGATTGACGTGATGTCTGCGATGAAGATGTGGGAGATTCTCAATAATAAGTACCTTACGAAGAGTATTGAGAACCGTTTCACTTACTGAGAAGATTGTTTAGATTCCAGATGTTCAGGGGTACCTCACTTGGGGATCATGTGAACAACTGCACAAAGTTTTTGTCCGACTTGGCGAACGTTAATGAGAAGATAACAGATGAGTACAAGGTGATTATTTTGTTAGGTTCCTTACCCGATGAGGAGTGTGATACATTCGTGCTCACTTTATTGAACAGTAGATCTTTCATCACCTATAGTAAAGTGACTAATGCGTTGACGAATTACGATTTGAGGAGGAAGGACAAAGAGACTTCCAGAGCTAGCACTTTAAGAGAGGCCTTATCGATGAGAGGAAGGAGTTCCTATCCGAGAGGTGGTAATCGAAGCAGGTCAAAGTCAAAGGGCCACTACGAATTAGAAAAAAACCAGTGTGCTTTCTACAAAGAACAAAGACATTGAAAGAGAGATTACTCGAAGCTCAAAGAGAAGGAGAATAGCAAGAAGAAGGGCCCGAATGCCAATAAGGTGAATATTGCTAAGAGTGGTAACGATTCCGATGATTCATGTTTTTCTCTATTGATTACTCCAGAGGTTAACCATGCGGATGCATCAGATTGGATGCTGGATTTTGGTGCTACTTATCATGTGACTCCCTAGAGAGATTTGTTTGCATCTTTTGAGAAACTCGATGGGGGTGTGGTAGTCATGGGAAATGATCAATCCTATGACATTTGGGGATACATACTGTTAGGATTTGGATGCACGATGGAGTTGTTCGAGAGCTGAATGAAGTGAGATTTGTTCCTTAGTTGAAGAAGAATATTATTTCTATTGGAGCTTTGGAGGCAAAGGGATTCAAGGTGACTTTTAAGAGCGCTGTAGCAAAAGTTACTAATGGATCTTTAGTAGTGATGAAGGGAGTCCGCAATAAAAATCTTTATTATCTGAAGGGGAGCATCGAGATTGGCCAGGTAGCTTCAGCTATTTCAGAGGCAGACGCGAGCATACTTTAGCACTACAGATTAGGGCACACAGGTAAAAAGTCACTACATACACTGTACAAGCAGGGGCTATTGAAGGAATCCAAGAGTGGGAAGGTTGAATTCTATAAGCATCATGTTCTTGGAAAGAAGACAAAGGTGAAGTTTGGAATAGTCGTACATAGGACGACAGGCATCTTAGACTACGTGCACACAGATGTTTGGGGTCCTACCAAGACGTCATCACTTGGTGGTCAATATTGGTTCGTCACGTTTGTAGATGACTATTCTAGGCGTTGTTGAGTGTACACCATAGAAAAGAAGAGTGAAGTCTTAGATATATTTATGGAGTGGAAGAAAAGATTGGAACGGCAGACAGGGAGAAAGATCAAGACATTGAGATCCGATAACGGCGACGAGTACACTTCAGATCCCTTTCAACAGTTATGTCGAGACGAGGGAATAGAGAGACACTTCATAGTTAGTCATGCGCCACAGCAGAATGGAGTGGCAGAGAGATTGAACTGGTCTTTACTAGGGAAGGTTTGATGTTTCTTATCGCAGAGTGGTTTGGAGAAGATCATTTGGGCTGAGGCACTTTTATATACGAGCCACCTCATTAATAGGCTGCCTTCATCGGCGATTGAGGGGAAAACCCCTATAGAGGGGTGGTCGGAAGAGCTAGTATATGATTATGATCAGCTCAAGGTATTTAGGTGCCCTATATTTTATCATGTGAAGACTGATAAATTAGAATCTCGAGCTAGAAAGGCCATATTTGTATGATTCAAGGTTAGGATGAAAGGATACAAGCTTTGGGATCCAGTTGATAAGAAGATCGTGCTAAGTAGAGACGTCACTTTCGATGAGGCTTCGATCTTAAAGCTTTCTAGCTCTCATCAGGTGGAGAGCACCCCGACAAAGGAGATATCGTAGGTGATGGAGATTGATGCAGCTTCATAGTGTCTAGATTGTACCGTATCCATTAGAGTACCGACTAAGGTGGCACCAGGCGAGCAAGGTGATGATTTGGAGGATACAGGTTCAGCAGAGTAGAATCAAGGAGCAACAGCTCAGGTTCAGGATTCGATTGCGGTTCAGAAATCAAGGAAAGACATACGGTTGCCAGCTAGGTATACGAATACAATTATTGTTTATGCACTTCCGGTGGAGAGTGTCAATGAGATGGTTCCTACTACATTCAAAGAGGCTGAGCAAAGTTTAGAGGCTGATTTGTGGCAGGAAGCTATGCGGGAGGAGATGGAATCTCTTCAAAAGAAAAACACATGGGAGCTTGTTGAGCTTCCAAAGGGGCGGAAGGCTATTGGTTGCAAATGGGTGTATATGAAGAAGGAGGCACTAAAAGCACTCCGGTGAGGTTCAAAGCTAGGTTGGTAGTGAAGGGTTATGCACAGGAAGAAAGCATTGATTACAATGAGGTCTTTTCTCCGGTAGTGAAGCACTCTTCGATTCTGATCTTACTAGCTTTGGTGGCACAGTATGATTTGGAATTGGATCAATTGGATGTGAAAACAGTATTTCTTCATGGTGATCTTGATGAGAAAATCTATATGACTCAGCCATTGGGGTTTCGAACTATAGGGAAGGAGAAATTGGTTTGCAGATTATAGAAATTGCTATACAGATTGAAGAAATTTCCACGATAGTGGTATAGGTGATTCAATTGGTTTATGCTCGGTCATTCGTACATTTGGAGCCAGTTTGATCATTACGTGTACTATCGCAAGTTGCAAGGAGGTGCGTACATTTATTTGTTGCTTTATATCGATGACATGTTTGTTGCTTCTATTTCCAGATCCGCTGTAGATGAGTTAAATATACAACTTTTGAAAGAGTTGGAGATGAAAGATTTGGGGAAGTGAAGCGCATATTAGGGATGAAGATCGGTAGAGACGAAGATAGAGGTAGAATTTGTTTGACACAGGTGGCTTATTTGAAGAAGATGCTACAACGATTTAATGTGAGTATGAAGACGAAGCCAGTTAGTGTACCATTAGGAGCCTTTTTGAAGCTTTCAGCTGACCTTTTGTTGAAAATAGTTGAAGATAGAGAGTTGATGTCGAAGACTCCATATGCGAACGTAGTGGGAACTTTGCTGTACGCCATAGTTTGTACCAGGCCGGATTTGTCACATGCAATGAGCATGGTTTCGAGATACATGCACGACCTGGGTCTAGATCATTGTGATGCCGTGAGACGGATTTTGAGGTACATTCGAGGTACTCTCAATGTTGGTTTGGTTTTTGAACGGGACACAAGTGGTGGGCAGCTATGTATTGGATACGTAGATTCGGACTACACTAGAGATTTAGATAAACACCGGTCAACGATGAGGTATGTGTTCACTTTGACCCGTGCGCCGGTGTGTTGGTGATGCACCTTGCAGTCTACAGTGGCTTTGTCGACGACGAAGGCAGAGTATATGGAAATTACGGAGGTTATTAAGGAGGCGATTTGGCTTTGAGGACTTTTGGATGATCTTGGTGTTTCACAGCGATCCGTCACAATTTATTGTGATAACATGAGTGCTATTTATTTGGTGAAGAATTAGGTCTTTCATATGAGGATGAAGCATATCGGCGTTCCATATCACTTCGTTCGGGATATTCTTGAAGATGGGGATGTGGAGCTTATGAAGATTCACACAAAAGATAATCCAGCGATATGCTCACGAAGGTGGTTTCGAGCAATAAGTTCGATCATTCTAGAAACTTATTGCACATTTGTGATTGTTGAGGCCTTTCGAGACCAATTGGATGAACTACGGGCAACTTGATCCCTTGGGAGAGGGGGTACGTAGGCAACCACATTGGTGCAACCGGTTTTGGCGAGACGACGCATTGGTGCTCATGTTAGTGTCGGCTCAGTTTTGGGAACACTTTGTCGAGGTGAAGAATTGTAAAAACCGGCGTCAAATTGTTCAAAATGTTGGAAAATGTAAAAATTCAGCAGCCACAGGTGTAGTGCGTGACACATCTAGGTGTGGCAGAAGCTGTTTGCTACAATTCGTTATCAAGGGTGTAGTGCGTGCCACACCCAGGTGTGGCTGAAGCTGTATGCTACAATTCGTTGTCAGGGGTGTAGTGCGTGACACACCCGGGTGTGGCAAAAGAATTTTCTGATTCCCAGCTTGTTTTAGATTGTGTTTTGTTATAAATAGAAACAGGTCTTTCTAGGGTTTAGGAGAAGAGATTAACAGAGAAAATTGGTTCTTTTGAGCACTTTGAGGTGGAGATTATTGTGAGGGAGTGTGAGATTATTGGTTGAGTTATTTTGAGAGTTGTTTGAGAGATTGTAACCCATTGTTTCTCCTCCATATAGTGAAATCTTCTCATCCTCTCCCCGTGGACGTAGGCAATTTGCCGAACACGTAAATCTTTGTGTTTGTGTGTGATTTTTGCCATTATTTTGGGAATTGCACTCGTGTTTAGTTCTTCTCTCATCGCTCGCCGACTCGTTTGGTTTGCGAGCAAACTTCCGCACTGCGCGCGACAATTAAACCCCCCAACCCCCTCTAAAACCTATTGACGCACACCACCCACAACCCAACATCAATCGTTGGCTAAAAACTAGCATTTAATGTGGAAACGTAGCCAATAAAGTGTCGCCAAACATATCGATTAGATCTCCTTCTTCATAGGCCAATCTATCACTGGTCGAGATGGAAACACCGAGAAACCTCTATTCAAATTAAAGAGAAAGATCAAGATACCATAGAAAATAGAACAAGAATACAAAGACATAGGATTTATGTGGTTTAGCAATTGCCTACATCCACTGGTAGGATTTGAGTCTTCTTTAAATCAGAGATTACAAAGATAATTTTTTTTACAATCTCTAAAATTTCCTTCTCCGTAATTTAGCACAGGTTTTATGGTACTAATAAAGTTATTTATAAAGTGAAATGACTCTTTTATCCATAAATAAATTCTTACAATTTAAAATTTGAGAATTCAATACTTAAAGTTAGTTTTCAACTAACGTGGAGATGTTTTAAAACTAATTTTGGATTTTAGTGATTTATTTCCCTTTTTTTAACTACAAAATATTTGCTTACAAGGATGATTTGGAAGTGGGTGATAAATTAGGTTAAAATTTTGGACTTGTAAAATAAAAATCTTAAATAACATTAGTGTTCTCTTTATTACTTTTTGATAGTGAAGATAATCGAAATATGCTATATTCGTAGTAAATTATTATTGGAGTTGTAGTGATTATTAAATATATTCTATTTGTTGATATTTTCCTTTTGTCAATTTCTATTAGTCTCCGCCAAGCATCAATATCAAGCAAAATGGAGGAGGAGGAGGAGGAGGTGGTGGTAAAGGAGGAGACGGTAGCAAACAAACAGTTAATATCTATGTAAACGGAGTCAAGATCTGATCCACCTCACACTAACTACTTCTATTTCCAGCTCCTTATTAATTGTGTGTTATATCGAAGTACTTGCGTGGATTTTAGCTTGACATCTTGAAGGCAATAAATATAGAAGCATTGGCTTCTATTAATGCTTGTTCGTGTTGTAAAATAGTATACTGCTCTATTTTCTTTTATTTTGCTTGTTTTTATTGAAAATAAAGATTATTGAGGAATTTTATATTCTCATTTTGAGGATTGTTGTGTACAATTACATGAGTTTATATAGATGTTTCAAGGCGCACATGTGCCATAACTAAGGCACACATGTGCAATAATCAAGGGATTACTACAATCAGGGGATTTGTAGGAGTCAACCAGCACATTTGCTATAACCAATGCACATGTACTATTATCAAGGAATGACTGCCTTATACACTAACGCCCCCCCTCAAACTTAAGGTGGTGGACTTGGAGCAGCTTGAGTTTGGAAAGAAGAAATCGGAATCGTCCAGGATGAAAAGATTTTGTAAGGATGTTAGCGATCAGATATTGAGAAGAGACATGAATATGATGTAATGTGCTTTTTCGACTGTGATTCCAAATAAAGTGGCAGTCAAACTCAATGTCTTTTTGTATGCTCATGAAAGACATCATTATGAGCAATCTGAATGATACTCTTATTATCACAAAAGAGTGGAGTACTAGTGGATTGTGGAACTGCTACTTACTGAAATAACCAATGAATCCAAATAATCTCAGAAGTGGTATCTAAAAGAGCTTGATATTCAGACTCGATGCTAAAGAGAGATGTGATAGATTGCTTCTTACTACACCATGAAATCAAGGAATAGCCAAGAAAAATACAATATCCGGTAGTAGAGTTACTTGTTGAGTTGGAAGGAGTGGTGGACAGTAAGAAATAGATTGTTATTATTTCTTTAGTGGTACAAACACACTGTAGTCTCAAATATAAATACCCTCTTTCTCTCTCTCTCTCTCTCTCTCTCTCTCTCTCTCTCTCTCTCTCTCT
>BQKN01062993.1:82100-106659 GCA_022839385.1 Asparagus kiusianus
TCTCTCTCTCTCTCTCTCTCTCTCTCTCTCTCTCTCTCTCTCTCTCTCTCTCTCTCTTTCTCTTTCTCTCTATACTACTAGGATGCCATACAAATCAAACTTATGGGGGTATATACAGGCTTTCTTATGGGGTAGGTATGCACTATTAAGGTTAGGTGGTTACTATAGCTAGGTAGGTGGGGGTAGGTGAAGCTGTTGAATTTCAACACTCCCCCTCAGCAGCGACTTCTCTATCCACGAGTCCAATCTGACTTCAAAATTCTGTAAACTTTAAAGTACTCGGTGCTTTGGTGAATATGTCAGCTATTTGTTTGTTTGTCCCGATTGGCTTCATTACAATCTCCTCTTGAAGAACTTTCTCTTGAAGAAAGTGATGATGTACTTCGATGTGTTTCGTCCTAGCATCAAAACTGGAATATCTGCCAATCGTATTGTAGACTGATTATCACAATATAAAGCTACTGAGTAGTCTGTGGAGTGAAGTAGATCTCTCATTAATTAAAAAAACACGTGCTTTCCTAAGCTGCCATCGCTCCTGATCTATTCTCCGCCACTATAGTTGATAGTGATACCGTTGACTGTCTTTTGTTACACCAAGATATAGCTGTTGAACCGAGAATAAACACGTATCTGGTAGTAGACCTTCGAGTGTCATGATCTCCAGCATAGTCAGCATCACAATAGCCATAGACCACATATGCTTCTCCTTTCTTATACAAGAGACCATAGTTAACTGTACCCTTGATGCACCTAAGGATCCTTCGGATTGCTTCTAAGTGAGGCTTCTTTGGCTTCTACATGTATCAGTTTATCACACCAACCGCAAATGAAATATTTGTTCTTGTCATCGTTAGATAGATCAAGCTTCCAACTAGTAGTCGATACATAGTCAGATCTTCTAAATCTTTTCCTTCATGTGCATACAGTCTCAGATTTGTCTCCATCGGTGCTGTGATTGACTTGCAATTGAACATCCCGTACTTGAACAGCATGTCTTTCGTATATTTTTCTTAGCACGAGAATAGTCCATCCTTCCTTCGGTCAACCTCCAACCCGAGGAAATGCTTGAGCTCCCCAAACTCCTTCATTTGAGACCTGACCGATAGATTTGTTCTTGTTCTTTGAATTTCCACGTCATCGTCTCCAGTTAGGATTAAGTCATCCACATATACCAACACGATTGCTAGCCTATTGTCAGTCTGTTTAACAAATAAACTAGAATCTTCTGGAGCAAGAGAGTATTCACTTTGAATTAAAAACTCATCAATCTTGCCATACCAAGCTCTCGGAGCTTGCTTCAATCCGTAGAGAGCTTTCTTTAGTTTGTAAACATATCTTTGCTTTTCTTTGCATTCAAACCCGATGGGTTGCTCCATGTATATCTGTCGATCCACCTCACCATGTAGAAATACGTTCTTCACGTCTAACTGCCAAAGCTTCCAACTTTTGCTGACTACTAGATCTAGAAAAACTCAAACTGTAGTTATCTTTGCAACTGGACTGAATGTCTAGTCATAATTCAGTCCATACTGTTGAGAGAATCCTCGAGCAACCAAGCGTGCTTTGTATCTCTCAATCGACCCATCTGATTGAGTCTTGACTTTGTAAACCCATTTACAGGGAATAGGTTTGATATCTTTGGCTTCAGCACCAACTCCTAAGTTTGATTCTGCTGTAGAGCTTGAATTTCTTCATCCATTGCTTGTCTCCATTCAACAATTTCATATGCTTCCTCAAACTAGATGGCTCCTTCACATCTTCCATAATGACAACATTAGTATACTTAGAATTTGGCTTTCTGGGTCTTGTTGATCTTCGAAGTTGTTCAACCGGTTCTTCTTCAATGTACTTTATCTAGCTCGGGTGCTCTTCTTATGGTGTTTTCTGATAAACACCAATTTTCCATGGATTATTCTCTTTTGAGGATGTTAAAGAGCTTGATTATGTCTTCTATGACTGACGTAGTCCTTCTTCTTGACTTGGCTTCCCTAGCTTCTTCTGCAACTGATCGTCTAGATCACCAGAGTCTGCGAGTGTAACTTCTTGTGAAGTGCTCCAAGATGAGGCTTTGTCAAACACAACATTTCTTGATGTGTAACACAGTCCGATTGTAGGATCACAACTTCTCCATCCTTTTCTTTTATTGTCATACCTAAAAAATTTACATCTTACAGCCTTTTTATCGAACTTGTTGCGTAAGTAATCAGGCACAAAGACATAATATACACAACCAAAGACTCTAAAATGACTTACGGTTGAATTGGTATTCCACAACTTATGAAAGGACGACATGAAATCCAGCTTCGGTTGTGGTAGCCGATTGATCACATGCACCGTAGTCTTTATACACTCGACCCAAAAACATCCTGGCACGTTCTTGGCATGAAGTATGCTTCTGCAAATTTCGGCGAGGTGATAATTCTTTCTTTCGGCTATTGCATTTTGCTATAGAGTATTTGGGCATGTTAGCTATTGTCGAATCTTGCGTTGCTTCAGGTAGTCGTAAAACTCCTTTAATGTGTACTCTCCCCTGTTGTCTGTGCATAGTCAACGAATCTTCTTGCCGAGTTCTCCATCAACTGCGTCTCGAAATTTCTTGAATTTGGAGAGTACTTTAGACTTTTCCTTCATAAAATCAACCCAGACATACCTCGAGTAATCATTGATGAAAGTGATCATATACTGCATCCCACCGATTGATTCTTGTTTTACTCGACCAAATACATCTGAGTGTACAAGCTCCAAAAGTACATTGGCTCTGAACTATGACTTTTGATATGATAATTGATGCGCCTTACCGTACTAACAACCTCCGCATATGGTCCCTCCTCAAATCTTCAAGTGTGGAAGCCCCTTTAACTTTGACTTTTCTATCATAATCTTGAGCTTGTGATAGCTCACATGGGCAAGCCGAGCATGCCAATGATCAGCCGTCTCATTCTTTTTGGCTTTATCTATGTATACTGATTCTGCCGACATCACATAAATAGATTCTACCTTCTATACCTCCATGACAGGTTCTCTTGGTGGCTTCATGTTTCGATAGACTTTTACATCTTGTGGCCCAAATACTAAGTATATATCTTGTAGTTGTATCCGATTTGGGTTGTAGCGTGGCATAAATGCAATCTTTCTGATGTGCATGATAGGTAATCTTGAATTATTCACTATCACAACTTCTCAGCCGCCTTTGTACTCCTTCATGTTGACAAGTTTTTCCTTATCTCCCATCATGTGGTTGGAACATCCAGAATCAACGATCTAATCTTCATTATAGCTGATTTCATCTCAATCTGAAACCGCTGCAGATGAGGTCTCAGATTCTCCTACAATTAAGATTAGTGCCATATCAACAACCTCGTCGTCATCGACTGGTACATCTTCAATGATGGCCACAGATGCTTGGGCATCCCATTCTTTTTTATCATCTTAACATCTGCGCGATGTTGCAGCATTGCCCTCTGCAGGCTTTCTCTTGTAACGGCAGTCTCTGACAATATGTATTTTCTTCCCATAATTGTAATAGCTATGTTTTCATCGAAAGTCGCCTTCATTATCGATTTCATTACAACTTTAACCGTTTACAACGAATTCAAATAACAAAAATAAAAATTATAACTCTCTTGAAAATAAACACAAGAATCGTTTATTGGCTCTTGTTTGCGTGGGTTCTTAGCCGGTGATGGGGATGTTGATATCCTTGGACTACCAAGCGACTAGATCAGATCCGGAGCTTCGTTGATTAGCAAAGAAATCAAGAAGCTGAAGCAATTATCTCGGCAACAGCGAGATAATCACTCTTCTCGAGATCACCGCAATGGGTAATCTCAAGGGAAGAGCACGTGAACTGCAGATCTGACGAACTCTTCTTCTTCATGCTGACGAACTCGCTCCGATCTCCTCCTCTCTTCTGAAATTCATACTCCTTCAGTCTTTAGTTCGGTAGGACTTCGCCAACGCTCGAGAATTCCAAATCTGAAAAAATAAAGGCCCTGGGGCTGTATTTATAGGCTTCAGGAGCCTTGTTTTCGGATAAGAATGACCGATTCCCTCTTATCCTCAATTATAAACACTTAATCACGTTCATGGATGATATTTTATCAGTTGGAGCAAATTCAGACTGTTAACAGTCGAAAAACCGCTAAAAACAGCCAAATCTGATTTTCGGGTCTGCAGACACCTGTGGGTGTCTTGGCGTGGCTGAGACACTCGTGAGTGTCTCGGCTTGGTTGAGACACCTTCGAGTGTATCGGCTAAGACAAGAAACCTTTGGGTGTCTTGGGTTGGTCGAGACACCAAAGAGGTGTCTTGACTTTGGCTTAGGGCTCAATCTGCGTGTCCCGTCCGTTTTCGTCGTATTTTCATCATCCGAACTCAGAATTGCACGATCAAGAATGCACCGGAAAGCCGACGAGGAGATCTACAAGCTCCCATGATTGAATCATATGTGGAGTAAATAGGACACAAGGGACGCTTCATCTTTCGTAACAGACATGCAGCTCCCGGTTCATTCATGTTTCCGTTATTCCAAAATTTCGTTCCTTCGCATGGTCTGTCGACTCACTTCTTACATTTGTCATCGTCAAATAAGCTTCTGTGACTCGAATAGCGACATTCATCGTCTTCTCTCTGTCTCGAGCCGCGTTCGGGGCCTATAGGCAATTTTTGACGCCTACAGATATCCCCTCTAAAGTGTTTTAGTCTCGTTTCTTTTATAGATGATCGTGAAATACTTTGGATATGATCGGTCCACCCTTCAGTCGATGTAAAAGACCTGTAGTTAGCTTTGATTCTTGAATCCTTTGATTTTCAATATATTTGATATTTTGAAGAATAGCTGAAGTTTTCCCGGCGCTGCATTTATCGTCTGGTCGTCGTCGAAGTCTTGAATCAAAACTGGTTAGTTGATTTTGGCTCGTGTTGTCGAGTTGACCTTGAACTGACCATCTCCATAATAATATATTGACTTGCGTTGACTTTCATCACAATGCGTTGACTGGCGTTGACCAAGGGTTACGCGTTAACCGGCATTAACATAGGGTTTCGGATCGTCCGACGTTGACTTTCTTTGCAACACGTTGACTGGTATTGACCTAGGGTTATACGTTGATCGGCGTTGACCTAGGGTTTTGGATCGCTCGACATTGACTTTTTCATCACAACGCGTTGACTGGCGTTGATCGGCGTTGACCTAAGGTTGTGGATCGCCTGACGTTGACTTTTTCATCGCAACGCGTTGACTGTCGTTGACTTAGGGTTACACGTTGACCGTCGTTGACCCAGGGTTTCGCATCGCCCGATGTTGACTTTTTCATCATAACGCGTTGACTATCATTGACCTAGGATTGCGCGTTGACTGACGTTGACCTAGGGTTTCGGATCGCTCGACATTGACTTTTTTATCGTAACGCGTTGACTGACATTGACCTAGGGTTACACGTTGACCGGCGTTAACCTAGGGTTTCGGATTGCCGGACGTTGACTTTTCATTGCAATGCGTTGACTGGCATTGACCTAGGGTTACACGTTGACCGGCGTTAACCTAGGGTTTCGCATCGCCCGACGTTAACTTTTTTATCGTAATGCGTTGACTGGTGTTGACCTAGGGTTACACGTTGACCGACGTTAACATAGGGTTTTGGATCGCCTAACGTTGACTTTTTCATCGTAATGCGTTGACTGGCGTTGGCTAACGTTGACCTAGGGTTACGCGTTGACCGGCGTTAACCTAGGGTTTTGGATCGCCCGATGTTAACCTTTTTCATCGCAACGTGTAGACTACCGTTGACCTAGGGTTACGCGTTGACCAGCGTTAAGCTAGGATTTCGGATCACTCGGCGTTGACTTTTTCATCGCAATGCGTTGACTAGCATTGACCTAGGGTTACACATTGACCAGCGTTAACCTAGGGTTTTGGATCGTCTGACATTGTTTTTTGTTGATTTTCATTATAATAACCAATCACCAACGAAATTAGGCGAAATAGGATCGTGAAAAACACCTGGGGGCTCAACCTGGGCTAAGACACCCGTGGGTGTCTCGGCCTTAGCCAAGACACGTCTAGGTGTCTCGGCTTTGGCCGAGACACTCCTAGGTGTCTCGGCCAAAGCCGTGACACCCTTGGGTGTTTCGGCCTATTGGCCGAGACACTCCCCCCTTTTTCCGTCTTTTTTTTATTTCCTTGTGTTTGTACTTTCATTTCCCTCTTAAACTCCCAAATTTCAAAAAGAGTCTTTCCCCCCTCAACTTCTTCTTCTTCCTCTTATTCAAACTCCATTGTTTCTTCTCTTCAAGAACTCTCAACCCATCAAAGTTCTTGGCCTTTAAAAAAAAACTCAACTCTTCAAAATAAATTCGGATTTCCTCTCCTCCTCGGTCAAAGTTCTTCTTCTCCGAAGGCTAGGCTTCATCCATTTTCAAGCTTAAGACTTGATTTGGATAAGCTTCCCCTCAAGAACCCCTCTTTTTTTTCTTACATTCTTAATTAAGAATCCATAGGTTTTACAAGAAAGATTAAAATTTTACTCTTGTAGTATAGGTATGTAATGCAAAGATTAAATCTTGATGATGGGTTTTGAAAGTGGCCGAAATTTTGGGGGGTTTTATGCAAGAACAAGGCCAAAATTTTACAGGACTTTTGTGTAAAATAGGGCTAAAATTTTGGGACTTAGATTGTATACCCATTTGGGCACAACTTTGAGGAGTGTTTCATGCAAAAAGACCACCAAGTGTTGAGGGGTTTATTTACAAAAAGTGGTCAAAATTGGTTGGAGGACTTGTTTGCAAAGTGGCTGAAATTTTAGGGCTGAAATTTGTAGAGTTTATACTACATACCCATGACCAAAAGTTTGAGAGGTGTATGTGCAAATTGGGCCAAAATTTGTAGTGGGGTCTATTTGCAAAATTAACCAAAATTTGTAGAGATATTGAGGACGATGGTTTTCCTTCCTCGATCATGGACAAATTCAAATGTGTTCATGGCTAAAATTTAAACTTGAACATAAGGGGTATTTTGGGTATTTCCCCCAAAAGTTAATCATGAAGGTTATAAATGCAATTTGAACCCATTGTTTGCATGCATAAAACTCATAGGTTTAATTAGACTTTAACTATAAAATCCTATTCTTTTATAGGACTTTAGTTAAAGTTCATAATTTCCCTTTTAATTTTCGGGTACTTGGATTTATGATTGTACCTGATCCGTTGATTTTCGTTGCAGGTTAACCATGTCTCTGCGCTAACCGTGATTCCATAAGAGTCGCTCCTCTTCTCAGCATAGCGAGAGTGAGGCTCCCATAGCGTTCTCTTACGGGGGTGAGCTTTTATGCTTTCTATATCCTCGTTTGACCCCTACGCGGACCATTCGGGAAGAACCGACGTCCTCCTTCGTGGGGATTGAGGTTTTGGGATGACTTGTGGTTCTATCATGCCCTCGTTTGGCCCCTTCGTGGGTCGTTCAGGAAGAACCGACGTCCTTCTTTGCGGGGATCGAGGTTTCAAGATGATTTGTGGTTCTATCATGCTCTTGTTTGGCCCCTTCGCGGGTCGTTCGGGAAGAACCGACGTCCTCCTTCGCGAGGATCGAGGTTTCAAGATGATTTGTGGTTCTATCTTGCTCTTGTTTGGCCCCTTCGCGGGTCATTCGGGAAGAACTAACATCCTCCTTCGCGGGGATCGAGGTTTCAAATGACGTGTTTTGCCTTGCCAATTCACGTCTTCCGGCATATTGGGGCGATTTCGTGTTGTATTACACTGCGTGGGTCGGGGTACATTACCACGTTGCTTACGTGATGATGCATACCATTCTTCCGGTGTAGGACACTCGAAATCGTCTCGCCAACCACTCAACGAATGACTCTATCTCGTTAGCTTATGAGATGAATTCAATCATTGTATAATTCATGAATAATTTTCTAATTCCACGTTTGTTTTGCTACAGTTGAATTACCCGCGGACAGCCTGCCTCCTCACGCTACTAGTGGTTGTAGTGGAGAGAGTTTTGCTTCTGTTGTCGATAGGTAGGCCATTGGTCCGACCCTCTAGTTTGATAAGAGTCGCTCCGAGGAGTTCTGTCGCTTGATACAAGATGGGAGCCGCCGTTCACTGCATCAGTTGATTACCGATGCCATCTTCACTGAAAACTCTATTTCCACTCAGGCTTTGGAGAAGCCTGGTTATTTATTTAGAGACCATGTCGAGGATCCGACTAAGCTGATTCTTGATGGAGAGCACTGGTTGAATAATGATGAAGGACTCCCTCTATAAATCCCTTCTACTCCCCGCTAGAATTCTCTCGCTCATTTGGAGACACAGGCTGTGCGGCGACAGATGTCCTGGAATCTTACAGATGACCATGACCAAGTTCATTATGGATTTATTTCCCATCATAAGACCCCAGGTTCTGATGGACATAATTATATTCGCGGCCTTCGACCAGGGGTTCTGGGCCATGATACCGCGCCACCATACGAGGTGTCAGCAGCCGCCCTACTGTGAGGAATCGTTTGGCCAAGCTTGGGAGAAAGTTACCTCTGATAGAGTTCAGATGTTTCGGTTGGGCCTATTCGCCACCCAAAAAGTAGTGGACTCGTATGACCAGTTATGTCTTGGGACGTTGGGAGAGTGATCTGAGAGGCAGTCGGTTGTATGCGCCCATACGAGCTACCATGTATGGATTCTCGGTCAGCAGTCGCCACTTCCTAGCGTTATTGGAGACATATATCCCTGACAGTAACACTTTCTTAACTTGCAGTGGAGAGTTGGGGTTAGCTCTGCATGAGATGCACAAAGTTTCTGGTCTTCCGATGGGGGACTATCCATATCAGGAGTACTTTCCCTCGAACCTGTAGTTAGAGTGGCTGAAGAAAGATTCTTCCAGTATGTCATTTTGGGACCTTACGTGTCATTATTATGCATCCCTAATCAAAGTGAGTCCTCTGGCCAAGAGGAAGAGGCAGATAAGTTTGAAGCAGTTCGCTGATTATTTATTCCAGCATTTGGAGAGCAGTCCGGGCGAGGCCGTTTGTGAGTTGGCCCATTTGACACCTTCTGCCATCAATAAGTTAATGGAGAGGGCCAAAGCTCGTTCCTTTACTACTGCTGGCGCTGAGGGAGCTTTTCCTGCGAGGACCAAGTTTCGGACGTTCCTTTGTCACACTCAGAAATCCATTCGGCCCAGGACTCTGCTAGAGGGCTATCTCGCCCTCTGGTTGAAGAAGTGCATCATTTCATATCAGTTTTCTGCTAGAGGAGCTTTCTTTGCTTTCGGCGATGGTTGCCGGCATTCATTATGGGCTTAGGTATTTGGTTGATGGTCTGACACATGTGGGTTCTAAACCGTCAACCGAGCTTCTTTCTGTAAAGGTCAAGCTTCCGTATACATACCTGATAGTGTGGCTCGTTCTTCACCATCCTGATTTGATGTTGGCGCCTAGTACTATTGATGCCTCCGTTCCTTTTGTACAGCTATTAGAAAGGAACAAGTGGTTTGGGAAGACATTCACTGATGTACAGCGATAGCTTCAAGTTCGTAAGAGCTAGGAGTTCTTCAAGTGTTTTCCTTGCTTCTCGGGCCACTATGATGACGTGTTAATTGATGAGGAGAAACCAAGGTTCGGTCGGACTTCTCTTGACGCTGGTTACTTTCGTTGGTTGGTGAACATCCCTGTTGGATATCTCGTCCTTCGGGTGAAGGGTCGTTGCCATATAGAGCCTTATCTTCCGTGTCATTTTGCTCGCCAGTTCGGTTACGACCAACTATACGTTGGGAACCTAAGCTGGGGCTTGAGGATCGAGGGGGGCCTTATTGACGATGTCCGAGCATGGCTTTGGACTATGATGGACTGTATTGGAGCCTATTTCGCTCTTCCTTTATCCAGGCGCAAACCATTACTTACTTTTCTCAGCTGTAAGTGGCTCCTTTCTTCCAACGAGCTTCTAGATGTGAAGAGCCTCTCAGAGTTGGAGGCTGAGCACTTGGTTCAAACTACTATCAAGACTGCTCATAAGGCTGAGCTTTCGAAGAAGCAAGGGAAGAAACATGCTAAACCCTCCCGTTCGAGCAGAGACAAGATGGAGGATGATGAAGATCTCCTTCCTACTTATGATGAGGATGAAACTTCTGAGGAAGAATTTACGGACATGGATACCGACAGGGAAGAACCAGATACAGGTCTGTCAGACTCTTTCTTTTCAGAATTAATGGATCTGGCATTTTCTCGTTGGCATCAACGCTATACCTTTTCTAGATCCCAACTTGCTTTCCAAAAGCTAAAACGAAAGGTCTTATTTACTTACCCTAACAAGATGACTCTTGTCACTCCAGGTAGGATGGTTGACGAGCACGAACCCCTTATTTTTCGTTATGTGAGATCACAGCCCAGCGCTGAGGCTTTTGCACAGGTTGAGATGCGTACTAAATCCACTCATGAACGACCTGCTGGTCGTGTCGGGGTTTGTCCTTCAAAGCGGAGGAAGACCGCTCATAAATCGCATATTGGTCAGCGGGCTCGCGAAGCAGAGTTACGAGGTACTACTAGCGAAGAAGAAGGTAATGCTCTACTATCTTTACTACTTTAAAATAATGCTCTTTTGGATTCCCTGAACCTAATCATGCTCCGTGTTTCAGGAAGCTATAGCGGAGGTGAACTTCTGCATGACTCTGTATTCTCTGACCTTAGCCATTTAGATGGCTCGAGTTTCTAGTAGCAAATGTGCGATGCCATTCGTGATGAGCCTATGGATATTGAAGCAAACAGAGATGCTGAACAAGCTGATAGCGTTGAGCCGACGATCCTTTGCTCAGGTATATCTAACATTGATAATACACTATTTGAACAGCAGTTAAAGGAGTTAGGCAATTCGGAATTTGTTCCCCCTTTAATCACTCTTGCGCTTCGTTCTCTTTTAGACAAATTGAAGAACACGGGTACGAATATTAGGGCAGAAAAGCCTTCTACCACTACCGCAGGTAAATCTGAGTTCCTTTCTCTTTCCCCCTTTTTTGTATATATCCAGCACTTAAACTCTTATGCAAGTATCGTGCTAGAGAAGCCGGTCGAGGACGAGACTTTTTATGGTATGGGTCTTGGGGGATTCAATGAACACATGTATGTCTCAGCACCGAGTTTCTTAGGATCCGACACTAGATTGCTAGTTGAGATGTTGGCGCAGCAGGCCACAAGAGAGACTGCAAGACCATCCTTTGAGGGTGGTTCATCTGCAAGTATACATCTAATCTCTGACATTGTAATTTGTTGAAACTTCCATTTGACTGAATGGGAGTTCTAATCATAGGACCAGCCACCGGAACTGATACGGCTATGATTTCTGGCATCCCTAGTCTAGCTGAGGGTGATAGATCTGCAGGTATGCATATAATCTCCATCATTGTAATTCTCTTTATTTATCGAAACCTCTATTTGACTGATAGGGGATTCTAATCGTAGGACCAACCACTGGGACTGATACGGCTATGATTTCTGGTATCCCTAGTTTAGCTGAGGGTGATGGATTTGCATATATGCATATAATCCCTTCCATCGTCATTCTTTTCTTTTGCCAAAATCTCTATTTGACTAATAAAGAATTGTAATCATAGGACCAGCTGTCATGACTGATACGGCTACGCTTCCTAGCACTGCTAGTTTGCCTGACGGTGGTGTCTCTTCTCCAGACCTAACGGGCATTATAGAATTACCTAGAGGGGTTGATATACCGTCAATGACCATGCCTACTACCATTCCTGAGTCTACTTAGATTAGATTGACGGAGCCTATCATAGGACCTCAAACTGAACAGACCTCTGTTGGTACTGGTACGCTCATAATTCGCTCTGAATTTCCCCACTATATTCTAGAGTCTCTTACCCTTCTGCACCATTCCTTGTAGGGTCTCAACTGTCTCCATATGAGCGTGTCCTAGCCCTTTTAGCTGATCCTGATCCTAGCAAAGACATTTTCCAAGTGGATCTTGGTTATTTCATCAACTTTTTTGACGGAATGATTGAGAAACTTCTTCATCAAGGATATTGCTTCGATCAGTTCAGGTGTTCCCTTGCTCGACACATGATGATGATTAGAGAGGAGGGATATCCTGAGCTAGCTGATTCTCTCACCGCTGACTTTGTTGTTCTGAAGTGTGAATTTCGAGAGTTAGAGGAGCTGAAGGCTAGTGGGGATTCATCCTTCGTATCTTCTCAGTTAGAGCATAGACTAACACAATGGAGTGGCCTCAGATCTTCTATTGGTAGCGAGCTTCAGTCACATGAGAGTTCTATCACGCAAATGATGGCTAGTCTTGCGAGGAGGGATACAAATAGAGCCGAGTTACTCAGTTCTTTAGACTCCAACCGCGAGGAGGTAGCCAGGTTGAAGAAGGCCCTGAAGTATGCTGAGGAGTCTGGTGCTATCATTGTAGATGAGCTGACTGGTTTAGAGAGCTCTAGCGAACAGATACTTGAGAGACTAGGATCTACGCATGAGAGATTGATGAAGCTAAAAGGTGAAGCCACGAAGATCTTGAGCAGTTCTGAAGATTCTGTCCGAGCTGATCTGCAGGCTGAGCTTGAGTGGGGTTATGCAGATAGGCTCTCTAGGTTGGAAGTTCACATTCTCGGTCGCCGATTACGTTCGGGCCGATGAGCTTTATCATTGTATGCTTTGACTTGATCTATTAGTAAAGACCCAGTATTTGATTTAGTATACTCATCTTGTATCATGATGTTTCTTTGTTGATTGTGAATCCAGTGGACACAATGCTTATAGGATTTTTGGCAAATCCTCAGCCATCAACGAATTTAATGTGTCTTTACCGATTATCGTTTGAATCAGGCTAGCATGCGGATTGTATAAGTCTGTTCCACATATAACGTTGTGCTTAAAGAATTAATTCTTTTAGTGATACGATGTGGAATATGTAGACTTTATTTTTATCACGGGAATAGACTACCAGGCAACGCATATTAGGCGCTGACTCATCCTTACTTAGGATTCAGGATAGAAGTCCCCAAACTTGTATTCTGGTATCTTTCCATTCGGTGAAAGACTAAACCGGCAACGCGTGTTAGACGTAAACTTGGGATTTTTGGCAAATCCTCAGCCTTCAACGGATTTGATGTGCCTTTACTGATTACCGTTTGAATCGAGCTAGCATGCGGATTGTACAAGTTCATTCCGTATGTAACGTTACGCTAAAAGAATTAATTCTTTTAGTGCTACGATATGAAATACGTAGACTTTGTCTTTATCACGAGAATAAACTATCCGGCAACGCTTGTTAGGAGCTGACCCATCCTTAATTAGGATTCAGGATAAAAGTCCCCAGACTCGTATTCTGGTGTCTTTTTATTCGGTGAAAGACTAAACCAGCAACGTGTGTTAGACGCAGACGTATCTCTCTTTTAGGGTTTGAGATAAAATCCCACGCGCATGAAGTGCGCGGATTTGAAGTTGAGAAATGTGTCTTTTCTAAGGGTAAAGACGAACCCAGAGCGGGAGAGGAAGAATTTTATATTCTATCTCCCAAAACTGAAGAGGAAGGATTTTATACCCTGTCTCTAGTTGTAGGGGAAACTCAAGGTGGGATCTCCATCTTAAGAATCTAAAAAGTTAAAACTAAGAGTGGGATCTCCACTCTGAGAATCGGGAAGATTCAAGAAACCCCAACTTTTATAGGATTGGTTGCTTAAACCGAAAAGAGCTCTTCGTTTATCGAAGTGAAATTCGGAGTTCGACCCTAACTTTTATAGGTTGGCCGAGTGGGTTTGAGGCAATCCTAACTTTTATAGGTTTGATTGCTCAATTGAAAGTGGACCTCTCGTTCATGGAATGCATCGAGAGGGGATTTTGGTTTTGGCCTTAACTTTTATAAGTTTGACTAAGAAAGCAGAGGGAGTGGAATACAGATAGCAGTGAAAATGCCGATTTGTACTAACCACTCGATGAAGAATTTTGATGCCAAGTGATCAGTACTTAACACGTAAAGTTTGAAATTGCCAAAGATTGGCGAAAAAGGTGTCGTGTTAGTATTTTAACAACACAAGTGTTAAATGCACAAACACGACGATGGTTTAAATGGATTTAACCGATAAGAATTTGGTGGACTCACCGTCAATTGGCTTGATCAGTGAGAGACTTTGTGGTGAAAGATTATGAATTGTCAAACACCAGTGAGGGTTTCGTGAGGGAAGATTGATTTATCAAAGTGATCGAATCTCGTCTCAATGAAACTATTCACGAAAGTTGGTGAATTTAATCCCAAAAATGAGATAGATTCCATCATTGAGGACATTCAGAATCCAAATGGGGATTTTTTGCTTATGCCTTTTGTAACTACCGGGTTATCCCTAAGAATACCCCATATAGTATTCTTCCGGGAACTTCCCGTGTCATAGGTTATCCCAAACGTACTAAGGGTAGAATTTTTTTTAGGAATTTCCCCGTTTATAGGCATCATGAACCGAGCGCCTTTCTTGGTAATAAGGTGATATGCGCCATTCGAGTAGACTGTCTCTACTACGAACGGCCCCTCCCATTTGGGTTCAAATTTTCCTTTCTGAATTAAGGATCATGGGTCATCGGACCGCTAAGACAAATTCTCCTTCTTTAAAACTCCACTGCCGAACTTTTTTATCAAAAGCTCGGGAAATTATGGCTTGGTAGAACTCAATGTGCTGCTGAGCTTCCAAGTGCTTCTCGTCGAGCATCTCGAGTTATTCGAGATGTTTCTGATGCTGTTCTTCAGTTCTTAACTCTGTTGCAAGAGTGATCCGAAAAGATGAAATTTAAATTTCCAATGGAAGAACGGCTTCACAACCGTATACCAAAGAATATGGGGTCGATCCCATCGGCGTGCGGACCATGGTACGATAGGCCCATAGGGCTGCACCGAGCTTATCATCCCAATCTTGTTTATTAGTTTTCATGAGTTTTGATAAATGCTTTATGATAGTCTTGTTAAAGGCCTCTGCTAACCCGTTTGCTGTAGGATTGTAAGCTATCGATGAGACGTCTTGAATGTTAAACTTTTCACAAAATTTGATGAAGGCGTTACTGACAAACTAGGGCTCGTTGTTGTGAATGATTCGCCTTAGGACACCATGTCGATGGATAATATGGTGCTTGATGAACGCAATCACGTTGCTCGTCTTCACTTCTTTGAGCAGAATCGCTTCAGCCCACTTGGAGAAGTAATCTATAATCGCTAGGATGAACCGATTGCCTTTGATAGATGGGGGAAAAATGGAACCAATAATGTCCATTCCCCAAGTTTCGAAAGGCCATGACGTAGCCAAAGGATGTAGATGCTCCGGGGGTTGGTGCATATAATTTGCGTGTACCTGACACGCATGGCACTTTCGGGCGTACGCGACTGCGTCTTTTATCATGGTGGGCTAGAAATATCCCATCCTTCTGATGCGGTCGTAAAGTTTGGGGCCAGGTTGGTGTGCACCACAAACCCCTTCGTGTGTTTCCTTAAGGACTTCTTTAGCGTCTTTAGTTGATAAGCAACATAGTAGCAAACCATCGTACCCCCGACGATATAGCGTTCGACTCTCTGTATTATAGTAGAACCTTGGCGCTTTCCGTCGGATTGAGTCTCTTTCTTTCACGTCTTCCGGTAAAATCCCATGTAAGACATAATCAATGATAGGGAAATACCAATCTCATGGCTCGAACTCAACTTGCGTTGAATATACTTCTTTAGTATCCTCTTCTCCGTCGTCTACATCGTAGATTGGTACGAAGAGCTGGTGAGTTCTTACCGTAACGAATTGTTCCGTTTCTGGAGGCTGCGCCAGGGACACGGCTAATGCTGCCAGCACATCTGCATATGCGTTTTGTAATCGTGAAATGTACTCGATGAAGAATCAATCAAACGATTCCGCCATCTCAACGGTCATCTTATGGTAGGGTATCAAATCTTATTTTCTGACCTCACACTCTCCTTGAATCTGTTTAATTACCAGTTGAGAGTCACCGAAAGCTTCAAGGTACTCGATCCCCAGCTCTTTAGTAAAGCTAAGTCTAATAAGCAGCGCGTTATACTCGGCTACGTTGTTTGAGCACGGCTCGGTTAGTGAGTAGGCTCGAGGCATCACATGCTTTCCTGGGGAATCTAAGACAACCCCAACTCCGGAAGAAATCTTAGAACATCCAGGAGCACTTGCTACATTAGTTGCTCGAGAAGCACCATCGAAGTACAAACGCCATACCTGTTGATGGGAAGTTACGTTGTCTTCATGGGTTTCATCTGGCAGATCGTCGTACACCTCGGCAGTATTCGTAGTTGGGTTAGCTACCAGGAGATCACAAATAGCTTGGCCTTTGACCGACTTTTGTTGCTTAAAGTGTAAGTCGTATTAGGATAGAAGTAGGGCCCACTTTTGTTGCTTAAAGTGTAAGTCGTGGGTTTCATCTGGCCTTTGACCGACTTTTGTTCCTTAAAGTGTAAGTCGTATTAGGATAGAAGTAGGGCCCACTTCGCTAGCCACCAATTCATGAAATCGGGCTGCGTCATGAATACTCAGACTGGGTTAATATTGGAAATGATGTAAATAGTCTGTCTAACCAAGTAGTACCGTATCTTTTGAATAGAGAATACTAAGGCGAGACACTCCCTTTCAATCATTGGATACCGAGATTCGACGCCCACAAGGGTCCAGCTTAAGTAATATACTGCTTGTTCATGGTCGTTATCATTGTCTTGTGTAAGTAATGCACTAAACGAGTGGCTCGTCGTCTTGACATAACTCAAGAACGGTTTGCCTGATTTCGGTGCAACGAGCACAGGGGGTCTCGAGAGATATTCTTTAATATTCTTGAACATTTTTTGACAAGCTTTATCCCATACGAATGACACGCCCTTTTTTATAAGCATGGAAAATGGTTGACATTTCCCTGAAAGGTTCGAAATGAACCGACGGATATAAGCCAACCGTCCTTGTAATCCTCTGAGTTCCTTAAGGTTTCTTGGGGGTTGCAGCTCGTTAATTGCCTTCACTTTATCAGGGTCGATGTGAATACCCTTGGTGGTGATGATGAATCCAAGGAATTTGCCGCTGGATATTCCAAGGAAAGATTTGATAGGATTCATCTTTAATTGGTGATTCCGAATCAGGTCAAACATCGTTTTCAAGTCTTTAATGTGATCATTCTCGTCATAACTTTTCACAACTAGATCGCCCACATAGCGTTCGACAGTCTTCCGGAGATGCTCCTGGAAAATCTTTGACATGGCTCTCTGATATGTGGCACCTGCGTTCTTTAAACCGAAGGGCATAACTGTGTAACAAAAAACGCCGAGGGGTGTTCTAAACACGATATGCTTTTTATCATCTGGATGCATCTTTATCTGATTATAAATGGAAAATACGTCCATGAAGGACATTCTCTCGAATCCACACGTATTATCGATAATAACATCCATGATGGGAAGAGGGAAATAGTCTTTCGGGCATGCGGTGTTAAGATCTCTGATTTGCCTTTGTCGACCATGTTGATAGTAACTCGTGAGAGCTCGTTACTTGTGTCGATTGACCTTCTTCTATGGAAAAACGCCTCGGCTTAGCCTCAGATGTTCAAGTGGAGATTCTTTCAAACACTAAAACCCTTTGTGGGGCCTTAGAGCAGCAGCATTCTGACAACACCACTTTGATTATCTTGGCACACGGACAGTACGAGTCCATGTCTCGGGTATTTCTTTTTCGGGACTTATTCGTACCCCCAGTCCGATAATACAACTCGTCGGTCTGATTACCAGAGCAACCCATCGTGTGTTGGTATGACTTCCCAGGTATAACGTCGTCATCGGACAAACATGTTTCCCTCTGGGGATACGATGCTTCATTGGCGTCTCCAAGAGTCACTCGTTTAAATTTACACCTTCGTGAGCGTAAAACTCTAATGGGCTCTTGAACTTCGACTCGCAATCCGATGCGGTCGGTAATAGGAGTCTTCCCTTTATTATTGTTATTGGGGGATTAGTACGACCCTAGTCTGAATGGTCACTAGGGAACGCTTCAACGGTTTCAAACGCTCCTTAACAGGTGCTTTACCTCGATCTTCGGGGAGAGGACCAAGATGGTCTTTCAGAAGAACTCTGAATTTGGTGAGATCCACGCTACCATATGGATCCATCGGAGGTATGGGGATAGGGGAGATGGGATCTGAAGTTGACGAAGGCCGAATGGTAACTTCTGTTGGCCTTCTTGTTTTGATGATGTTTAACAAACAATTTATCACTAATGTTGTTTGTCTAGTATTTGTGTTTTTGTATTTATTGTAGACAAACAACGTTGTTGGAGGATGGATGGAATAGCGCTTTAACGACGATATCAAATGGAGGTTGGCGGAATTGTGGAGTGAAGCATCGTACAATTCAAGTTCAAGATCCAAGTTTAGCTTCATCCGCAACGTTTACCAAGAAGAGCCTATTGAAGATCATGATCAAGCTTTGGTATAATTAGTTTAGGGTTTATATAATGTGTGTTAATTCTATAAAGCTCAAATACACACACACATATATATTTGTGATTTTCGTAACTATAAGTGTTTTTATGCAAAATAAGTTTTTGGACTATATTTACATCATAAAACAACTTTTATTATGTCCATATATTCATTACACAAGTTGTCAAAACTTGTTTTGAGTCAAAGACAAAAATCACATGTTTTTCATAAACACGTATTTTAGTGCTTCTGCATAATACAGTGTTTTTCACAAATTATAAATGCAAATTGAAAAATTCTTTTTCCAACATGTTTATATGTATGATTACAAACTTTTCCAAAGTTTTACATTTTTTGGAATTTGTTTGATATTTTTAAACAGCGTTTTAAATCAGCAAAAACAGTTTTCTAATATGTCAGAATTCGGTCGACCGCACCGGTCGACCGAACCTGAGGTCAAAATCTCACTGGGCCGACAGAAAGCTGTCGGTCGACCGGTCCGGTCGACCGATGGAAATGTCCGGTCGACCGACGAATTTTTCGGTCGACCGACGAATTTTTCGGTCGACCGATGGGTGTTTTCTCAGCTTCTAACGGCTAGTTTTATTACCGTTGCTGGGGGTTTTTTGGTCTTTCTGTTTTGGGGTTTTGGCTGAGCTTTGAGGGGGTATAAATACCCATTGCTGATGTCTTTTCAAGAGTTAATCAAGAAGTTTTTAAACAAGGGTTTTAAAAAGGGTTTAAGCTTGTTTAAGCTTGTTTAAGGGTTTGGTTTACAGCAGTGTTTGTTTTACAAGTGGAGAAGATCATCTACAGTGTTTGAACTTCAAATCTCCATCTCTCCATCTTGATTTAGAGAAGTTTTCCTAAACTCAAACTCTAGCTTTACATTTATATACGTGTTTGATTATCATTGCTCTTAAGCTAGATTTTATATTTGAGTTTAGTTGAATTGATTTTATTTACTCATTGTTACACACACCCACATTGAGCTTTTAGTATTTACATACATAGTATAGTTGGGTGGTGAGTGATTGTAACATTGAGTTGTGCTTTAATTGTGTTCTCATCTATTGTAGAGAACAAATTCATATTTGTTACTTTGTGAGATTGTAAAGTTTTCGGTGAGCTAGAAAACCGAGTGTGTAGTTCCTAGAGGAGAGGAACGGAGACGTAGGTCGAGGGGACTGAACTCCGTGAAGAAAATTGTGAGGAGTGACGTTGTTCGGTGAGCGTTGAAAACCGACATTGTGAGGTGTGTAGAAGTTCCGGCTTCCAAACCGGATTGTGATAGTGGATTTCTCCCCGGGAGTGGGGAGCGGAGACGTAGGACGGAAGGTCCGAACTCCGTGATCATATTGTGTGTTTGAGCGTGCTTTGGCGTTTATTTATACTTGTGTTTATATTTCTTATCGCCATTGTCATTAGCTCATTATTTATATGATCCACTATCTAGTTCATTTTGTTTACCCTTGTGTTAGTTGACATATCCTTGCATATATCATATTGAACATCTCTTTGGTAGGATATATCATCTTGTGTTGGTTTATATATCCTTGCACATATTTCTATCATATAGGATATATCATCTTGTGTATATTGCATATTCTTGCACATATCTCTTTGTATATCTATCTTGCAAGAATATATTTGTTAATTAATTTTAATTGGCATTTAATCGGATTAGATTAGCATAAGACCCTAATCACCCCCCCTCTAGGGTCTAACAACTTCGTCCACTTTTGCCTTAGGTGCTGACTTCGCCTTTGGCCTGCACACTTGTTTATGTTTGGGTGATTTTTTAATCGCCTCTTCCTTCTGCATTTCTTGTGCTTTTCGCACAAGAACACGGGCGTGCACGAGCAATGTGCGGTGCTTCTGGATTCGCTCCTCAAGGGTGGAGCGGGTCCTTTTGATGCGGACCCATTTATTCTTCTCTACTTTGGAGGAGGGGTTGTTTGCTCACCGTTGTTGCTCTCGACGCTGCCTAGATTTCAGATCCACATCATAGCGGATCCCATCCATTAGCTGCAAAGCCTTGGCCAGTTGACGCGCAAGGCATTGGCGTTGTCTTTAGCGCGCTCTCTTCGATAGAGTTGGCACGTCTTCACCAGTTAAGCTTTTGCTGGAGGGGAGGCCCAGATCTACAGCTTGGACCTTATTGGATGCTAGAGGGGCGTCGCGAGGTGTAAGTGCTGTGGTGGCGAGAGGATATTGGATCTTCGAGCCTGAAGTCCAGCGGGTTTTCCCAAAAGAGGAGACCTTCCTGTGCTTGGGAGGAGAGGCAGATCTGGAGGAGGAGGAAGAGAGATACTCTTTAAACTTCTGCTGGTCGAATTTGTATTCGACCTCTTCATTCACCGGGATCTTGATCGTCGGTTGCGTCATAACAACCTCGATAGAGAGGCTGTTGGCTCCTACTGTGGTCGGCAGAGGGGTGTTTCGTCTTTCGTAAGCAACGTGCATCTCCCGGTTCATTCGTGTTTTCGTTATTCTGAACTTTCGTTGCTTCGCATGGTCTGTCGACTCACTTCATGTGTTTGTCGTTATCAAATGAGCTTCTGTGACTCGAATAGTGACATTCATTATCTTCTCTCTGTCTTGAGCCGCGTGTGGGGGCCTATAGGTAATTTTTGATGCCTACAAGCTACTGTCAGGTCCCCTTACTTGACGATTACCTTGCTCCTCATGCTGTTGTGTCCAGTCAGTGTATGGTCATCATGGCTGCCTCCTTAAACCAACCTTTCCATACTCCTCTTTTCTCATGCATCTTGGTTTGTCTCTCTCCTTGCTGTTGAAGAGTGCTTCATATTTGCTTCTATTAAAACACTGGCCATTTGTGTGGCTAGGGTTTCCTATGTAGAGAGCAAACTCTCCAACTCTAATAATGTTGGTTGAGTTGGCCCCCCGTATGTAGCACCAATGAGCCCGTGGTACTCCAATCTCAAACCGTGGATGATTATTCTCCATATCCTTACGTTGGATACTTTAGAATCTGGATCTAGTTGAGCGATATCTAAACAAAGTGATTTTACTTGCTTGAAGTACTAACTGATTATCAAATCTTTTTGTTACAAGGTCATCAATTAATTCTCCAGGAGTTGAAGTCGAGCATCATTCTTCTTTGAAAAGTGTGTGGCGAGCGTATCCCATGCCTCCTTCGTAGTTCTGGCATCTCGCATGTAATCTACGAGATCTTCTTCTACTGTTGTCTTCAGCATATACATAGCCTTGCCAGCTTTGATGTTTTACTTTCTTAGTACTTCACCAACTTCCCGAGATGCTGTAGTTTTAGCACCCTCGATGACCTCCCAGAGGTCTTGTCCATGTAAATAGGACTTCATACATGTCTCTCAGTATTTATAGCTATTACCATTGAGTTTCTTAAGTGTAGTTATCGTATTTGTCAAATCGGCCATCGTGACGTGGTACTGCTTTAGTATCTCCACGCAAGTCTGGTCCTTGACCAACCAACTTCACAGTGACTAAACACGAACTTTGGCCTTCAAGAATGCCGATAGGATCACCGTAGGAGAGAGTAGGTCCCTGACCGCCTTGCTTCTATCACGAGCTACAACATATACTATTTCACATGAATAGTAATCATACTTACGAATAGTAACTGTATTCATGAATAGTAACTATACTTATAAATAGTATCGTACTCATGAATAGTGCTTAATACCATCAAAGGGTAAATGATAATGTAACTTATTTTCTAATATAGAAGATTCACCTTTGGTGGTAGTGTAAAACCCAAAAAATTTGAATATTTTATGATAAATAATAATAAATATGTTATATATTTATAAATAATATATTATGATGTTCGAGTATGCTGAAAATTGATTTGATATCAATTCAATGTATATATGTATATATATAAGAGCAAATGCACAAATCATGCTCGATGTATAAATTTGGAAATTTATGACCAGTGGAGAGATTTTGTATTTTATACACTACTACGTTGTGAATATGGAAAAACTTAAAAAACTAAAGTTGTAGTTATCTTCAGAAGGTTTCCAACAAATCTTTAATCACCTCATTCCGACATCGGATACGAAAGTTACAGCCAAAATACCGAAGAGTATGTTTCTAGTTAGACTGGGTTTTCTAGTTTCGGGTTTCGGGTTTTGGGCTATAGTTTTTCGGGTTTGCTGTCATATATACACATATTTAAATATGAAAAATATCTCTTTTCTCCTATGTTCCAAACCCTAGCATCCCATTTTCCCCTTTCTCAAACCCTAGTTCTTTTCTTTGGTGATTTTGAGGGATTTCGAAGGATTTTTCAGCGGGTTTTGTGCAGTGCAGCAAAGGGGATTGGTTCTCTTTCACGTGGCAGTAGTTTTTCAACATCTAAGGCGAGTAACATCTCGCCCAACTCTGTACCCTTTTATTTTGCATGTTTTATTAAGTTTTATTCGGATTTTTCGAGCCTAAAACGTATTTTTAGTGTACAAAAGATAGATCTTTATAACTTATGAAGTGAGAATACATTATCATAATTTTTAATTAATTACAACAGTAACCTTGACAAATTTCAGATCTAAAATTTATTAATCATGAATTAAATCATAAGTTTTTTCTTTTAAAACGTTTAAACATGTGTATATAAATGTTTAGGGTTTCGACGATATATTTACATGCTAATATTTCGTTTCATGTTGTTTCATATATGTTGATATCAGTAATATTATGCTTGGAAAATAATGATGTCACTTCTAGATCTGTTTCGAAGCAGACAGAAACTTGTGAAGGGTTTCTGCCTGTTTCAGTTGATCGCCAGCACAGTTTGTGCATGTTTACTTTTGCTGTGTGTTTTAATATGAATGAGGAGTCACCTCAAATATTTAGCGTTAGAAATTATTGTTTATTATGTATCTTCATATGTGAGATGGCTTGCGGACATGAGTTTAGATTTGCACACCGAGACACGTGTGAAATTAGTGTATATGCATCCTTTTCATATATCTCATCGATATTTTTCACATTTCATTTAGTCCATGTGTTGGGCAATTATTATGTGCAGTCCATGTGTTGGGCATTCATCATATTCAGTCCATGTGTTGGACATTCATTATATTTAGTCCATGGACATTCATCGTTCAGTCCATGTGTTGGACAATTTATATATGCAGTCCATGTGTTGGGCATCCACTACACGTAGTCTTAGTCCATGCGTTGGACACCTGTTTAAACCTTGAGTATGATACTTACACTTACATAGGCTGGACATGACACATATGTAGGTTTTGACATGACATGGTATTTGAGTTCTGAGATGGGTTATGCTTCTTTATATTATTGTTCCTGTATTAGATCTTGGGTTTGGTATTTAGGGATTTACAATTTGAGATACAAGGTATATACATGAGGGTTTCCTTGTTTGGATTATTTCGCTCGCGTACCTATGCTCGTTTTGTAATTTCCTAAATACTAAAATCCTCTTATTGTTAGGATCAATGATTTCATGTATATATGTATTAACTGTATTTTCTATATGCAACGAGCCCTCGCCATTAGGGTTGGTTGTGATGTTGCTTGCTAGCGCTTTAACGCTCATTGTCCCCTCCCATTTCAGGTAACGAGCCAGGTGCACGGAGAGTCGCAGGTTGATGGCGATACTTATTAGCGTCCATCTTTTATTTGTAGTTTTATTTTATTTATGGAGCTCCACTGTAAACATTTTGTTTAGACATTTGAAAGTTATGTTCTAAAAGTTGTAAAGGCTGTGTGCCTTATTTCCTTTTATCAGATATTCTATATTTGAGACTTGTTGAGATCTCCAGACTAGTTATTTCAGAGATTCACTTTATATTTTTGTATGTTGGATGATGAAATATCATTTTTATCTCTATTATTTCATCATATATCTCTTGTGTTATCTTTTACTTGTTTTTGTACCTACACCTATTGTTGACTCTACTAGAGAGATAGTTATTGTGATGGTCAAACATGTTAATGCACGGTGTGGTGCATGGTAGGTTTGACATTCCTGGTTTCACCTCGGACTGCATCCTTGTGTGAACGCAAGGGCATCACAGGTAGCCACAGAGAATACAATAAGCAGATACACACACCCTAATTCAGGCTCTGATACCATT
>BQKN01062993.1:111659-127462 GCA_022839385.1 Asparagus kiusianus
CCAAATCCCGTCTAGGTTAGTTCAACTAGACGGAATTCCGTCTAGTTAGGTCCGTTTATTTTGCTTCCGTCTAGATTGACTCAAACTAGACGGAATTCAGTCTAGGTTGATCAATCTAGACGGTAGTCAATCTAGACAGAAGTAAGAATTCCGTCTAGTCTGGCAGACTAGACGGAATTCCGTTTAGTATGGTAGACTAGACGGAATTCCGTCTAGTATGGTAGATTGCGTTCCGAACGAGATATGGACATTATGAATTCTTAGTGATACCGTTTGGTGTGACTAATGTGCCGACGACATTCATGAACCTGATGAATCTAGTATTCTATGTCGTTTGTGGAGGTATTCATTGATGATATCTTGGTGTACTCTAAGAGTGAAGCGGAGCATGCAGAACATTTGTGGTACGTGTTGAAAACCTTGAGAGAGCATCGGCTATTTGCCAAGTATAGTAAGTGCCAGTTCTAGCTGGATCGTATTGCGTTTCTAAGATACGTGGTGTCAGGAGACGGCATATCAGTGGACCCGGAGAAGGTATCGACAGTGAAGGATTGGCCTATCACTAAGTCGGTGTCTAATATTAAGAGTTTCCTAGGATTAGCTGGTTACTACCATCGTTTCATTAGAGATTTTTTAAAGATTGTGGAGCTGATAACACGACTTACGAGGAAGGATATTAAGTTTGTCTGGTCCGACGCTTGTGAGCAGGCGTTTGAGGAGATGAAGTCTCGACTGATTTTGGCCCCGGTCTTGACGATACCAGATAAGAACAGGAACTTTGAGGTGTTTTGCGATGCATCAGGTAGAGGATTGGGATGTGTTCTTCAGTAGGATGGTCATGTGGTAGCATATGCTTCTCGTCAGTTGAAGAAGCATGAGCAGAATTATCCTACCCACGACTTAGAGTTGGCAGCTATGATTTTTGCCCTTAAGCTTTAGAGGCATTATCTGTTGGGAGAGCAAGTGAAGGTGTTCACTGACCACAAGAGCTTGAAGTATATATTTACTCAGAATGAGCTCAATATGAGGCAACGCCGATGGTTAGAGCTGATGACAGATTACGACATTAATCTTTAGTACCACCCTAGCAAGGACAATGTAGTACCAGATGCTTTGAGCCGATTGTCGGTGATCATGACCCACACAGCTCAGTGGAGACTTCAGCAGGAGGTGAAGGATATGAGTATAGAAGTTCTTCTTCCAAGAGTCACCGCTTCTTTGATGAATCTTCAGATTCAATCGACACTGGTTGAGCGAATCAAGGCTGCACAAGCAGGTGACCCATTTCTTCAGAAGTGCAGAGAGTTAGTAGTGGTTGGTCTTTGACTAAATTTTATTATTCATAAGGACGAATCCTTATGATTTGGGAGTCGTATCTGTGTACCAGGAGGAGAAGTTCGAGAGGAGATATTTTGGGAAGCTCACAACTCACCATATTCTATTCACCCTGGAGGTACTAAGATGTATAAGGATCTGAAGCTGAACTTTTGGTGGCGTGGTATGAAGAGAGACGTGGCTCGTAGTGTAGCTAAGTACCTTTTATGTCAGCAGGTGAAGGAAGAGCATCAGCGCTTCGTAGGTTTTTTACAGCCATTGCCTATTCCGGAATGGAAGTGGCAGTATGTCACCATGGACTTCGTCACTGGCTTACCTCAGAGCACTAGACAAAATAACATTGTTTGGGTGATCATAGATTGATTAGCCAAATCTGCTCACTTCATTCCTTTTTGAGTGGGACAGTCGACGGAGCATCTTGCGCAGAGATACATGGAGGTAAAATATTTATCTATATATATTTCAATGAGTTCCTTTCCCAAGAGTGTTAGTAAATCTTTTGTATCGTGTGATTACACGAAGTTCCAGTGTGTGTCATTTCGGATCGTGATACCCGATTTACCTTAGAGTTTTAGAAGAGTTTGTAGGCGAGTCTTATGACCAGTCTCAGTTTCAGCACAGCTTATCATCCTCAGACCGATGGGCAGTAAGAGAGGACCATTCAAATTTCGGAGGACATGCTTAGAGCTTGTATGCTTGACTTCCAAGGGTCATGGGGAGATCATTCGTATTTGGTGGAGTTTGCATACATCAATAATTTCTAGGCTAGTATTGGAATGACCCCTTTTGCAGAACTGTATGGCAGGAAGTGTCGTTCTCCTTTGAGTTAGGATGATATTGGTGAGCGAGAGATATTTGGGCCAGAGTTGATTGACAGATCAGTTGATGCAGTCAGGATCATCCGAGAGAGACTTCGCATAGCGCAGGACAGATTCAAGTATTGGGCAGACACGAAACGTCGGTACTTGGAGTTTTAGCCAGGAGATCATGTGTTCCTGAAGATTTCCTCCAACCGAGGTACCATTCACTTTGGAAGGCGTGGGAAGTTGAGTCCGCAATATGTGGAACCTTTTGACATATTAGAGAGAGTGGGAGAAGTGGCGTACCAACTTGCATTACTTTCCGCCCTGGATGGAGTGTATAACGTATTCCATGTTTCTCAATTGCAATAATACGTCGTAGATCCGAGTCATGTCGTAGATTTCTCGGAGATTGAGGTGTGATCCAATTTGACATACGAGAAGAAGCCTGTGGTGATCCTGGACCGAAGCGAGAAGACTCTCCAGAACAAGACCGTCACGCTCGTTCGTGTGATGTGGCACCTAGATTCTCCTGGCGAGTCGACTTGGGAGACTGAGTCTGAGATGCGACAGCGATACCCGCATCTGTTTCCTAAAGTTTAGCTGTCACATCTTGTATCTTATCTGTATCGTTCATGTAGTACGTTCCCATTTGCTTATGAACATGTAGTATATCCTGAATCCTTCTCTATATGAGTTAAAGTGACTCTTTAGTTCTATATTTATGTCCTTGGTTTTTGTGCATCACCCTTATTTTAATTCTGAGGACGGAATTTATTTTAAGGGGGGGTAGGATGTAATGATCGTAAATTTCTAATATGGGTTTCAATAATTTTTTTTGTATTTTAAGTATAAAATATTATTTTAAATGGATATATTTTTCTCTGTGTTTCCTCTCTCACTTGTGAACCATCTCTTATTTTCTCTCTCCTACACTCCCTAAATCACTCCTGAATTCCCGCACAACACCTCACTTCTCTGGCCCCGCCCATCCCTCACTGACATCCCCTCTCCTCACGTACTCTCTGTTAGACCCTAGAAGGGATGATTAGGGTCTTATGCTAATCTAATCCGATTTTATGCAAATTAAAACTTATTAATAAATTATTCTTACAAGATAGATATACAATATGTTATGAACAAGAATATGCAATATGAACAAAGAGATATATCCTATATGGTTAAATATATGCAAGGATATATAAACACAAGTGTAAATAAATGTGACACAATAAAGAGATGAAAGTGATATATGATGTGAGCACAAATAAAGATGAACGCCAAGCAAACACAAACACATAATATGTTCACGAGGTTCGGTCCCCACGACCTACGTCCTCACTCCTCACCTCGAGGAGATTTCCACTATCAGAACACGGTTTGGAAGCCGGAACTTCTACACGCTCGGTTTTTAAGCTCACCGAAAACTCTCACAAATAATTACTATGCAATCACACTATACATACTAAGTATTGGTCTCTAGCCCGTGTCCTCCTCCTCAAGTGCTCGGATACAACCTCTTCCTAGGTTCGTCAACCTACGCCACTCCTATTGGATTCGACCCCATCTCTCACCATACACTACTCTAGGTGTACAAGTGTATTACAAGTGATACTCACAATATAAGTTTAAATACAATATTTTGTTCTCTATAATGAATGAGAACACAATGAAGCTCACTCTCACTAATTTATACCCTAATACCCACTAATATATTATATGAAATAATCTAAGCTCAATAAGGGTGTGTGTGATAAATGAGAACAATAAAATTCTAATTCAATTTAATATAGCAAGATATGAATATAAAATAATAAATAAACTATATAAAAGAATTTTGAAAAACTTCTCTATAAACACAAAGAATTGAAGAAATAGTGATGAGAATGAATTCCTCAATTGAAATTGAAAGCTTCTTCTTTGTGTAAAACTTCTCTTTTGAAACAAAGTTTGAAACAAGGCTTTAAACACCTCTTAAACACTTGTAAACTTAATTTAAACAAATCTCTTGGTTGGTCAGAATGTTAAATGCAATGGGGTATTTATAACATCCTAAAATATCAGCAAGAACCCAAGTATAAAGACCAAAAAGCCAGAAGAAGATAAAAACTGAAAGTAGCCGTTACAGTGTTATGAGTCGACTCTGTACTATTCATGATTCGACTCATAAGTAGCCGTTACAGGCTAAAAATCAACTTATGGGTCGACTCATAAAATTCATGAGTCGACTCATCATGCATGGGTCGACTTATGAAGTCATGGGTAGACTCAGCAGAAACAAAACTTATTTTCCAGCACAGTTTGTGAGTCGACTTATGACAGGCATGAATCAACTCAACCTGATGGGTCGCCTCATGATATTTATGAGTCGACTCATCAGAAACAAATTTTAAACTACGCAGTAGTTTGTGAATCAACTCAATACTATTCATGAGTCGACTCATAAACATGTACATAGAAAATTTTCAACTTTGAACCTTGTTAAAAAATATCAAATAAATTCTAAAAAATGTAAAACTTTAGGAATAGTTTATGAACATGATATTAAACATATTTGTGAAGAAATTTTGGAAATTACATTTGCCATTTGTAAAAGGTCATCGTTTTAGCAAATGTGCACATATATGTAAACATATACATTTTATTCTGATAAAGAGGTATATTGCAAAATTTTTGTAAAACAATACAATGTAAATATGATGTTAAGTGTGTGTATAAATATATATTGAGCTTAGAAAATAACACAAGATATATACAATAATACCTAAATGATTGTCAACATAGCTGATCTGCATCTTTAACTCTGATATAAACCTGTAATAAGTCACAATCACTAGAAAACAAAATTAGTTATAAATTGTTTGTAAAATCATTAAAAAAAATAAGAGTGTAGGTTCAAAACTAGGACCCTAACAATCTTCCTTTTTTTGATGATGACAAGCAATTCATTATATAAATAATGAAATATAAACTCAATACTCATAAACAACAAACCAATACAAACCAATATCATTTCTCCCCCTTTTGGCAACATCAAAAAGGGGAATAATGGATCAAGACTCCCCCTACATTTATGCATAGGTTAGAAAAAGAAAATAAACAAATAGGAGCTACGCTTCCCTTGTCAGAAAAGAAACATGAGTGAGGATATTCATATGGAACACAAACATGATAGAGATATGATATTCATATAAAATATAAGCTCACCATCAAGTGTGAAAACACACATAAATTCAAAAGAACTAGATTTACTAGTCTATTACATACCAAGTTCAACACATGTTTTCAAACCATGTCCAACATGAAGCAAATCAAGTTTAAGTTAAAATATTACATGCCAACGTAAAAATAAAAGTTTGCCAACATAACCAAAATATCATATTGTTCAACATAAATCAAAAAGAGCTTCAAGCATTCGATGATCCTGGACCCGAGGAAGGATGGCGTTGTTGCAAAAGGTTTACGATCTCATCAAATCTACTGTGAATGGAGGCCATGTCAACTTCTCTTTCACTCCTCAAGGAGGCTATCTCGTTCCTTAATTCCACATGGGTCCTTTCAACCTCTCCAAGTCTCAAGCTAAGATCTAGTTCATTATCTTCAATCCTCTGAAATCTCACTTGGTCACTATAGTAATATTCAGTCGTCTGAGTGGAAAGATCTTCTATATGGCTTGGTACAGATGAATCTGAGGAGGAATGATAGTGCTCATAAGGAGGTTCATGTACGGGAGATTCAGGAGAGGGTCTACGAGCAGGATGATCATGCATTACCATTAATGTGGTAGGAATTCTCATCCAATGAAGAGCAGTAATATCAAAGAGAGGTTGAATATCAAAGGGAGTCTCATCAGATAGGTCTACATTGAAGTATTTAAAGATTTTTCTAAGGAGACCACCAAAAGGAATGAAAGTGGATGGACTAGAAGCAATGATATCAAACATAACATATCCCCATTTAACATCAACATTACCCAGAATAGCATAGATGCCCCTAGTGAGATCTTGAGAATAGTGACTATACCCCCCAGATTTTGGAATTAAATTATAAGAAATGATACGTCCAACAATGGTAGCCAAATCAAACACATTTTTAGCATGCAATGGGAGACTTTCGCTAGGAAGGGTCATAAGGGTTTCAACACCAGGATTATCATACGAAACATCATCAAGAAAGGTGTCACCACGAGGGATGCCAATGATCTCAGATAGACGGTCAGCTGTGAAACGAATATGGCGATTTTTGACACAGGAAGTGTAAAATGTGGTCTATTTTTAGGGCCAAATGGTACAAGATTTGCATAAAACACCCACACAAGATGGGAGTAAAGATATTCAGAGTGCTAACTAGAGACTAAATCAGTGAGTTTAGCAGCAGAGAAAAATTATTCCAGAGAAAAATGACGAAAGTGAAGATGCACGATCACGAGAAAGAGGGGCTTTACCTTTGGAAGTTCTAGGGCATTTGGTTGAAGTACTAGTGTAGGTGTAAATTTCTGATTTTCCCGGAAAAAGGGGGGGATTTCGTTTGTATTTATAAGAAAGCTTATTACAAACTAAATCAATCTGAATTACAACAGAAGCGGAGGGAATGCCCTCCTTGTTTATATTCGTGGGGACTTTACGGTAGCTACAGGATGCTTCGCCCGGTGCTCGCGCCGGGTCTGCTTCCCTTGGACGGTTCGACCGAGGTCGTTGGAGAGCTTCAGTACTCAGTAGAAGCTCTGGGTGAAGGAGTTCGAATCCTCTAGTTCGCCGGCGATCGGAGCTCGGACCTTGGAGGTTCTTCGGTTGGTTGATCGATTCTCCTCTTTTTTTGATCTATCGCCCTTCTCTCGATCGATCATTTTTTTTGGTTGCTGTAGGAAGCTCTTTTAAGTGGGAGAGGGACAGTTCGGTTGTCCCTTGAACCATGGGATGTGACCATACACTGTTCAAGGACATCCTATTGTCCCCTGTACTACAAACGGTTGCTTCTGGGGCTACAGGTCGCGTCACGTCGTATAGGAGTGGGAAAGCCCCTCCTCGTACTCGTGACAGCGACTGCCAGGTACTCGAGTAGATTTGGATATCTCATCGAACGCCGGTGGCTCTGACCCTTCGCTCGGGGCGCGGCGCGCTGCATTTATGTGGATGCAGACGGCTCTGGCACCCGTCCGTTCACTGGTGCGGCGAGGTACCGAATGACCTTCCGGCGGTCCTGGGGCGTTGTGCCTCTCTCCTCCCCCTATGTTCGAATAGGGGCGGGGGAACAGGCGTTGCGTGTCTGAACGAGCTTCGGATGGCTTTCGGCGCGTCATGGCCCTGGCCCTCCTTCCTAATGGGTGAGGTGACCTGCATTTATGAGAATGCAGGTCGGTCCGGCGTCTGTCCCGTTCGCTTGGATTACGGGCGGACGTCGGACGGACTTGGAACACTGTTCCCCCCTCCTGTCGCATCGTGGGAGATAGGGGAGGCTTGTCCCTGGAAACCCGGCTTTCGGCTTACGCAGGCAGACGTGGCTCTCTGCAAGTGGCTTCGGCACACGAGGGCGGGTTTGAGCACTCTCCTGGCGGGCGGATTTGGTTGTGAGGGCGGATTCATCCTGCTGGCGGATCCCTGCGATCTGGCGTATGCGGCCAGAGTGGGGCGTTCGTGTGCCAGCGAACCCGCTTAGTGGCCTAAGAGAAGGTGGTCCTGTTCTGTGGGCGAATTCGTTCGCTAATCTGCCGCGGTAGTTTTTACCGTCTACAACTAGCCATAGATTGAAATGAAACCCTAGAAAAAGAAATGATAATGGGAAATAGGTTATACCGAACAGAGGAGACCGAGGAAGACTAAGTGCAGATGACGATTGCCGGAGAGGAAGAGTCGACTGGCGATGATGAGTCGGCTGGAGATGAAGGTCGACTGGAATGAAAGATCGGTTGGAGGAAAGAAATGAAGGAAATAGGAGAATGATGAAGAGCTCAGGCTTTGAAATGAGATCAATGGTCCAGATTTGGTCAAAATGATGAGTGTAGGGTCAGGATTAAGGTAGGCAAATGGGTTGGATCTAAAACATCTCAAATCCAAAAAAAATGAAAAGAATTAGATACCCTAAAAACAGTCACCCGAAGGTCGACTTGCAGTCGAGAGTCGACCCCCAGTCGACTTAAGCTTAAATCCCAAGATTTTACAGAAATTCTGAAATAAGACTTTTGCACTTGAAAAGGTTTTAACAGTGAAATATTTTGACAAGAATTTTGAGTCATAAAAATCTACACATAGATCTTAAATAAGTGTTTGTTGGAAAATTGTAATGAAAAGAACAAAAGAAAATTGAATCGAATTCCTTTAATTCGGATTACAACTCGTATACAAAAGAGAAGAAAACGAATTTGGTTTTCTCCTTTGTTTAAAACTAGGTTCTTCACGGTAGCGATGGAGTGCTTCCTTCGATTGTTCGCGTCAAATTTGCTCTCTGTTGACGATCTGACCGTCTCTTATCTCGTGGGAACGATGAACTTCTGTGGAAAGTTTTATATGTAACTCTTTAACAAGTTTAAGAACTCTGAACGAGTTGAAACTCTATGGATAGAGTTGTTAGAACCGATAATTCGGTTCATGACCAAGCAAATATTCTGTTGTTAAAGAATCCTCTCAGATTTGATCTTCTGAGCTTGATTTAAAAATCCTATCTCCAAGGATTTTGCTGTTGCTGCTGTTGAATCACCAAACCCGAGTGGTTGAGATCCTCCAGAATTCGCCCTTGCTGCCCTTTTACGGTTTAGATTCTGAAAATCCAATCTCCCAAAATCCAACCCCTGATTCGTTCGGTTCGTTGAGTTTTTATAGGGGGATAAGAGGTTGTAACTGCCCTCTAAATCCGCTCCTACGTGGGCGTGATTTCCTCAGATCGTGGGGAAACAGTTCTGAAACCGTTCAACTCATATTTGAATGAGTCAAACGCCCACCTTGGCGTTCAAGATCCTAACCTCACGTCTTAGAATTGAGACGCGAGGTTGGGTGTTGGCTGAACACCAACAAACGCGAGGTTAGGTGTTGGCTGAACACCAACGAACGCGAGGGTTGCTCACGTTTGATTTGTTGTAGCTTGTAAACGCTGAGGTCGTGTGCACTTCTAGAATTGTAACGTGGGGATGACTTCCGCGTTTTAGAAGAAGTTTGTTGACTTGTAACCTCTTCTGTAAGGTGTTGCAAGGACTGTCGTTCAGTAATCCTCGCTTTGGCTGTTATAAGGTGTGAAAGTCGTTAGATTGTAACTTTCACTGTTGATTGTGAAGACCACTGAATAGAGTTTTCATCAGCTGTCGGAAGTGTCGTTGAATTGTAACCCTTCTCTATCTGTGTGAAAAGACCTCCATTCGCAACCTTCGAAAGCTATCTGATTGTAGCTTTCATTGTTGGAACTTGACGGGAATCAATCATCCATAGTGACTTTTAGACGAATATTTGCCCACAGCTCTCTACCAAGCAACTCACCAACTAAGTCCAACCTTTTATTTCTAAAATCATTACACTGCTCATCAGCATCTCTAATAGTTGTTAATATAATATTGGTCATGTTGTTGTCGCAACCATCAAGATCAATCATCTCAAACATGAGGTCGTGTTTGTAGCGATTATAATGCTGCGGATGTAATGATTTAGAAATCTCTTCTGTTTCGATTGTAAGGATGAATTCTGCTTCTCTATTTGAAGGAACCATTGCCTTGTAATCTCGTAGGGATCAGCTATCTATTGTGATTTTTAGACAGCCTACAGAACCCCCTCCAAAGTTTTCGAAAGTTCGCAGTTGACTAGGACGAATTTTCGGAATACTTTGGATCCTAAAATTTTGTAGATTGATTGTCCACTATATCTGATTGGAAGACGTCGCGGAACTGGTTGTCGGAATGTTGAGATGTTGCTTCCTCGAACCAAACAATACAGCTTTTGAGCCTTGATGACAATGAAGGACGAAGCACGCTCCAGCTCTAGTCTGATGGTTTTAGAGTTGCTGATTGTAATCTGCTTACACCCATCTGATAGACTCCCCAGTGGAGTCGCTTGTTGCTTTTTGATTTTGGTGGCTGACCTCAAGTTTTCTCTATTTATTTGGGGTCTTATTGATTGTAATGCGTAGGTAAACTCTGTGCCTTAGAGCTTGAACGCGTAGGTGAGCCCTGCGTTTGGAATCTCAACCAACTCGGACGCGAGGGTCGAGTTTGGGCGGGATTCTGACCTCGAATCCCGTCCGTTACGATTTGACAGCTCACCGCTGTATATAAATAGACCGCTAAGGGTCAAATCAAGAGTCATTCGAGTCTTCTTGAAGTTCTAACGAAAAGTTTTCGTTCTCATCTCCGACGAAAAGAACTGTTTCTCTTCTCCTCCGACGAGAACCCATGGAGCCCAAGAAGACTGTCACTCGACCCTCCAAGTCCGACACTGCTACGGCTCAGGGGTCGACGCAGTCGGCCGGTGGCGCTGCTACTCAGGCGAACGTGCCGCCTCAGCTTCCTTTGATCGGTGGTGAGTATGACCTCCGTGGTCATTAAACTTGCTTCGGCAAGTTCTGATCTTTGGACCAACGAGGAAACTCGTTTCGATAACGCGCGGTTGGACTCCGTCGTTTGGTGTTTTTGACGAGGGGTTCGACCCCCGCGTCTGACATTGATGACGCGAGGTTCGACCTTCGCGTTTAACATTGATGACGCGAGGTTCGACCTTCGCGTCTGACATTGATGATGCGAGGTTCGACCTTCGCGTCTGATGTTTTTGACGCGCGGCTCGACCCTTGCGTCTGAAATTCTTGTTGATTCTAAGTTCGACCCTCGCGTCTGAACTTTACCTTTATGTTATCTAACTTCTTCTTTATTTTGCCGTACGTCATACTGCTGAGCCTCTTCCCTTTCGCCATCATTTTGGACATGAAGGTGGCGTGGACTCGAATATGACGTTCAACCTTCGTCAAGAACTCCTAATTTTCCGAATCAAGGATAAGAATCGCGCGGAATTGATCACCCAAGCTTCTCCTGAGACCCTCAGGATATTGGTTACGGACGCTCGACTGGAAAACCCTAGCCGTAAGCCAATAATCAAACCTGGATTCCTTTTCGGGGACTTTGTTGACTTCGAAGCAAGTACCGCTTATGACGGGGACTACAAGTGGCTACGGAAAGTTGGGGACCGCAACCTTTTCTTGCCCAATATGGAGAGGATGTTCCCCATATCTTATTTCCAGTGTGCTTCTGTCCCAAGGCGTATGGATTGGCCCCTGGTTAAAGATCAATATGGGGTCACTCTCGGCACTCTGACTTTTCACGGGGTTCGCACAGTTGGTTATAACTGGCAGGTGACAGCTTTACGGCCGGGTTTATTTGCTAAGGAGTATCCCCTCGGCGAAGTGGCCAGTCCAGCGAATACCTTTGTCAAGAGGTTTTTGGAGAAGAAGGGAGAGTTTCCCGCGCAAGGACTTAGAACTCCTGGCTGGGTTCATTCTCCAGTGACAGGGTGGTGGACCCGGATGACCAAGTTCGTATTGGATGAATTGAAAGTTCCTCTTGCTCGAGCTGGATTGCAGGTTCCTGTACGGGCTACCAAGTTTGGGATTATCCAGAGCCACTTCCATTTCTTCTCCATATTGGAGAAATATAGTCCTGATTCTTGTACTTTTTTCACCCATGTGGGGGAGCTAGGCTTCGTTCTTCATGAGATGCATGAAGTCTCGGGTCTTTTTCTTGGGGATTTACCGTATGAAGAATTTGTTCTGGGATCAGCGGAACTTAAGATTTTAAAGAAGACCAACCCTGAAATTTATGCCACTCTCTGGGAAGTCATGTGTCACTTCCACATTTGTATGCAGCAGACGGAAGCCCGAGGGAGCGGCATTAAACAAGTGTCTTGGGCGGAATATTTATTCCAGAACTTGACCACTAAAGGAGCCTCAGTGACCCGATTGCCTACAAGTACTTTAGAGGAGGTTCAGGCTCGCATTGACAATGCTACCTCCCACTACACTAATGAAGCTAAGGAAGATATTTTCCCGGCTCATACGGAATTTGAATGCTTCCATTATCAAGCTCTGACTCCAATTTCCGACACAGCGCTGTTGGCTGGTTTCTTGATGCTATGGCTTAAGCGTTGCGTCATTCCTACTAGGCCGGTCGACGCTCTTGCCATTGAGGTGATCTACCCGGCTGTCCTTTTGGCTCATGGGAAACCTGTGAGTCTCCTTCATACCATGGTGAGTTGTTTGCAGCATGGACTGTGGGAGTTGGCCTCGGACTTCGTTGGTGTTTCAGAGGTGGAGTCTGAGGGTCACAAGACTTTCAAAACTCCCAATCCCAGGGTGCCATTGCCATACACCTATCTTATGGCTTGGTACGTGCTCCACTGTCCTCCGTTGATGAGTGCAGCCTCTCCCCCAGGAGATTCATTCATCCCGTTCGTGCAACGATTAGAGTCTGCGAAATGGGAAGGGGGGGTATATGGTTAGGATCCGTCAAATTTTGGCGCGAGACACTCATTTCCATATCTTCCGCTGTTTTCCTGATTTTGAAGGTGGCGTTTATGGAGCGGAGTATCAGGATGTAGCAGATCCTAATGGATTCACTCAGCTGAATGGGGGTGTTTTTCATTGGCTACTTTCTATCAGGCATGGTTATTTGATCTTCCGACAAGGCGCTCACTGTTTCATCGAGCATTACCAGCCCTATAGGTTTGCTCGCCAATTTGGGTACGATCAAGTGTACGTCGGGAACCCTCATCCTCAACTTTCAATTGTGGGCAATTTATATGAAGGAGCCAGGGCTTGGTGTTATTCTGTGGCAGGTTGTACTAAAGCCATCTTCAGGCTTCCTCATAAAACACCCAATTCCTACACTATAAGCTTCTGTAATTGGTATTTCGCCGCTTCTCAGACTCCCAATTACAACCAGAATACATCTTGCCTAAAAGACATTAGGCATATGTATGCTTTAAGAAAGGGGTCCAAGACATCCCGCTTGAGAGGGATTGACGAGTTCCTATCCATCGAGAATCAACCGGCTGGACAGGAAGAGGAACAAAGAGCTGAGCCTGTTCCGGCGGAAGAGCAACAAGCGGTTGATCCCCCCATGACCAGAGCAGCTGGGAAGAGAAAACTCTCAGCGGATGAGACCGGCAAGTATGATAAACAGATTCGTCGGAAGTTGCTGGTTGATTCGCCTCCCCCCAAAGGCCAACAAAAATCTAAATTGATGGCTGATGCCATCAGAGCTGCTGAAGATGAAGAACAACAGGAATCTTCTGTTGCGGGCCTGCCACATAAAACTAGGCTTCGTTCTCATGGCCCAGCCCTGTCGAGCGATGCTTCTTCTTACCATCCCCCTCAAGATGAAGAGGATGAGTTAATGGCCGCAGATGCAGAATCTGCTCCAGCGATGGACCTCCTAAGTCTCCTGCCTTAGAATCAGGGGGTCTCGAAGGAAATTTATCACCTCCTCCTTTAGTACTAATGTCGCAACCTGGTGGTTTAATGCCCAGTCCTACAACGGGACTTATGACTAAACCAGCTATCGACACAGATCTTCCTGAACCTTCTGCTACCCGGGATGATGAGGAACGAGTTGATTATGAAGGTTCCTCGATTGGTGATGGAGCTGACGAAGATAGAGGTGGTGAGGATGCTGAAGTTAGCAATTTGCCGGGTGATGATGTGGAGGATGAAGAGCATACTTCCATGGATGATATAACCATTTTTGACGACGCTCCCAAGGCTCCATCTGATAAAGCATCTGGTTATACTCCTTTTTATCTCACCGGTAAGCTTAGTTTGTTTCGACTTATTCCACACGCTTTTTTCGCGTTCCGACCATTTTTTCATGCAGGTTCACCTACTCCCGGGACTACTTCAGCTGCTCCTTTAGAGCAAGAACCTGTGCAAGTGTCGGCTCCTCCACAAGAGCAACATTTATCTTGCTCCCCTACGGCGACTGTTTCACCTGTAGCATTGCCTGAAACTACTGCTACGACTTCTCCTCTGGAACAGCCGGTCGTGCAGGTGTCGGCTCCTTTGCAGGAGCAAACCTTACATGACTCTTCTGTGGTAGCTACTTCACCGAAAGAGGTGATGAAGATCTCACTCACCCCAACAGAGGCTGGGCCAAGCTCATCTCAGGCGAAGGCACTGATGGCTTTGACCTCAAGTCCTTCGCAATTGAACATTTCAATTGCTTCTGCAGCTTCGGCACCTGGATCGCCTGCTAGTCATCTTAACGCACCAATCTCAGCTGCTGAAGGGGTATCTTCGGGTGCGGTTTTCAGTCTCGCTAATGCACCTAAATTCCTTCAAATCTCTTTAGTGTATCTCAACAGTCTTGCGAAGACGGTAGTTGAGTCCCTGATGAATGGTCAAGGAACTTTGAACTCCTTTCGACCTCTTCTGGAGGCTGGCTTAAACGGGGTCAGGAGCATGGGCGAAACTCAATGGTTCCAGTGCTGCTCAGAGATTATCCTTCGTTTGGAGGAGAAATTACAATGCTTCGAGACCATGGGCCAAAGTGACCTTCAGCCGCAAATTATGTCAACTCTGGCTAGTCTTCAAGTCGCTGAAGTGATACACCGAGAAACACTAGAACGGGACTTAGCTGAAAAAGAGCGTCAGATCGCAGAGCTTCGTGAGCGTAACATTCAGAAGCGAGAAGAACTAGAATGCTCAACTGCTTCTATGAATTCGCTTTGGGACAAACTTGTTGAAGCTGAAGCCGAAGTTCTGCGATTGAAAGCTGAACTTTCCCGCGAGGAAGGCATCGTCAATATCCTTCGTATCCAAAATGCAACTGGTTCTTTGGAGTATCATACACAGGCTCAAGCCTTGGAGCAGGCCAGGAATGAAGTGGCAGCCATCATCATTCCAAGTGAGGGTGAACTCCGGGCCAAGGCTGAAGCTATAGTGCGAGCTAATCACGAGAAAGAATTAGCTGAGCTCAAGACTCAACTCATATCTTTTGATTTGATGCGTGAGTGAATTTGGTTTTTTTTTTGTAATGTTCTTCTGACAAGAACAAGTTTGTTTTGTATCACTTTCTTCTAACTCTTGAATAAAAAGTGATATTGGTCCCTCATTGTTTCTTGCATTTGTCATGTTTTGACTTTAAATAACAAATCACGAGAAATGCCCGAGGTGTATTCACGACTTAGCGTAGATTTCTAGGATAGCCCGGAGTTAGAAAGTTTCTTTTGTTATCATTTAAGATAACTCTAGAAAATTTTAAAATGTTGGGGATAAATGTTGAATCATTCTCCCGGAACAGAGCTGAAGAGTAGAATTCTTCCTGTGTCATTTTGGCTTTAAATACTAAAAGAAATCTATGAGTGCCAGAGGTGTAATTTTAACTTAGCGTGGACTTTCTCCTGTGGGGAGATTCCGAACTTTTTCTTATTATCACTAAGGATAGCCCTGGAAAGTACTTAGTCCATTGGGAATCTTATGAGAACATCTCTTATATAGCGGGGTAAAAAGGGTTCAAATAAGAGGGTTTAAACTGTTAGAAGTGTAAGGTTAACATAACAGGAAAGGGTATTGCGATCGGAGCAATTTTGAGGACTTATCGCTCTATGGGGGAGAGTCGATAAGTTGATTTTCGTCAGAGGTGTAATTTTAACGTGACGTGAAAAGATTGCGATCGGAGCAATTTTGAGGACTTATCGCTCTATTGGAGAG
>BQKN01062993.1:127472-162982 GCA_022839385.1 Asparagus kiusianus
TGACGCCTGTGGGGATAAAATCCTTTTGTGTCTTGCTGGGGAGAATCACTAAGAATTTTTTGTCATCAGAGCGATGAATTATGACACTTGTGATTTGAACAAGATTTTGGGGGTTTCGTTACCCTACTGAAAGGAGCTAATAAACTGGTTGTTTATTGCTCTGTTGGAGAGAGCTAATAAATTGATAATAATCTGAGTGATTTTAAGGACTTATCATTCTGTTAATGAGAATCGATAAGTGGATTCTAGCAGAGGGGTTATAGCCACACTGGTATTTGACACCAGATAAACTTAAACTCCGTGATGACGATGATAGTTTGGGGTTCAACACTAACCCAATGAGAATTTTGATTTTACTAAAAAGATACAGAGGTTTTGATTAACACTCTGTTAAGGGGGCTCATGCCTTTGAGGAATTAGAAGAATGGCAACGCTAAGATGACCTTCCCGTTTGGGGTTCAGAACGCGAGGTTCAGGCCTTAGTGACGCTGGCCTGGGACTTGTGCTTGGGCATTTGAACGCGATAATGAGCTTCGCGTTTTGAAAATGGTTGGGATTCTTTCCTACAATCCCGTGTCATCTCAACAGCCTGATGGCTGTTATAAATAGACCTGAGTAGTCACGTCAAGAGTCACTTGACTCTCAAAATTTTCGGCTATTTCCAAGAACGAGAATTCTCGTTTGATTTCGGCGAAATCTCCGATGAACTCCGTCTTCTTCGTTCAGAAATGTTTCTTCCGATCGACTGTGTTGATGGCGCTACGAAGAGTAGGCTCGAGCTCCAAGAAAGTCGTCGGATCGACTTCCGAAACGCTGTCGGCTGAGGACGCCGGCGGTGTTCTTGTTCGTGCAGGAACACTGTCGTCGCCACCGCTATCACAGGGGCCTCCCTGTCATGGTGAGTGTTGACTGGAATAACTTGCCTTAGCAAGTTCTCTGGAAACCCTAGATGGGTTCTTGATAACGAGGAAGATAACTCGTTTCTGTTCAATAAAAACGCGGAGTTGGGACTCCATGTGGGTCTTGACCCTCGCGTTCAAGTTTTTCAACACGAGGTTCGACCCTCGCGTTTGGGGTTCCTGACGTGGGGCTCGACCTCCGCGTCAGAAATTTTGGACACGAGGCTTGACTCTCGTGTTTCGAGATTTCTGATTCTGTTTTTACGTCAGTAACTTGTTTTCAGCTACTAACTTCTGCTTTTGATTGTGCAGTGCTTCTTCCAAACGTGCCGCTTTTGCAAGAGCGTCATTTTGGATATATTGGCGGACCTGATGTGAATGAAATTTTCGGTCTTCAAAACATAATTCCGCTTTGTACTTTCGCTGACTCGGAGAGAACGAACATAATTAGATCCCCTCGATGTTCTACTCTTAGAGTTTTGATCACTGACTTAGACATGGAGACCCCTGCTGGTCATGCTCAGTTTCCCAAACCAGTGTTCATATTCGGAGATCGAATATCCATCGATGATCACCTCATACATGCAGAAGATTCAAAGTTGTTGTGGAAAGTTGATAATCGCTTCTTCTTCCTTCCAAACATGAAGAGGATGTACCCACTCTCTTACTTTTTGAATGCAAGTCGTCGTCGGGGTCTGACTTTCGACATAGTCAAAGAGAAGGAAAATGTGTCGTTTGGATCTGGTCGACGAGCTCGTACACAAATCGGAGGGCAACTCAAGGGATTGAGACCTGGTTTATTTGAGAAGAAGGACCAGGTTCCGGAAATGCCACGTCCAGCAAATATTTTCATTCACCAATTCCTTACAACTCAGGGTGAATTTTCTACCCAGATGTTTAGATCCCCTGGATGGGTTTATTCTGGAGAAGGAGGTTGGTGGATCCATATGATTGACTTCGTTCTTAAGGAACTTAAGGAGTCGCTCGCTCGATCGGGTCTCACGGTTCCCGTGTTAGCTACTCGACGGGGTGTCGTGCAGAGTTATCACAACTTCTTCGCTATGTTAGAGAAATATAACCCTGATAGCTACACGTTCTTCACACCTACAGGAGAGTTAGGTTTTACTCTTCACGAGATGCAAGCAGTGTCGGGATTACCGCTTGGAAAAACGCCCTACGAAGAGTTCATCCCCACCACCAAGGAGCTTTCCCTTATGAAAGTAGCTCACCCGAAAATTTACGCTACTTTTTGGGAGTTGATGTGCCACTTCCACATATGTGCCTAAGTCTTTGGGATGCGTGGAGGGGGCGTTATGCATACCACGTGGGCGGAATACCTTTTTCAGAACTTAAACTGGAAAGATGCAGCCGTATCTCGCATTGCAGCCATCTCTCCCAAGGAAGCCAAAGCTCGGATTAAGGCTTCTAATGCCACCTACAAAACAGAGCATATAGAGGATGATTTCGAGGCTGGTGTTGAGTTTGAAAGTTTCCACCACCAGGCCACAGTCCCTATTTCTGACACGGCTCTTCTTGCAGGCTTCTTCATGGTTTGGTTGAAGCGGTGCGTGGTACCTTCAAAACCAACTGAGGCTATATTAGCTGAGGTTGTGTACCCAGCTACTTTATTAGCGCATGGAAGACCTGTGAGTCTCCTCACCGCTATGGTCGGCTGTATGCAAAATGGCCTGAGGGTGTTGACCTCAGAACTTCTCAGCGCTTCAGAAATTACAGCTACCAAGAAGAAATCCGGGAAAGCTCCTCCACCACGTGTACCAATGCCGTATACATACTTGGTGGCCTGGTTCGTGCTGCACTGCCCCTCACTGATGACGGGAGCATACGAGGGCGATGACGCTTATATTCCCTTTGTACAGAGATTAGAGTCGGCCACGTGAACTTATTCTTACATAGTCAGGGCTCGACAACTCCTATCTCGGGAAGATAATTATCGGATTTTCTGTTGCGCTCCTGACTTTGACGGAGCTGATGTAGAAAATGCCCTCTTCATAGACTTGCTTTTTGAGGGCTCGCCTTCTTTGGAAGAGGGCATTGTTAGCTGGCTCCTTATGATCAGGTTGGGCTACCTGGTCTATCGTTTACGGGAGAAGTGCATCATCGAGCCTTACATGCCTTCTAGATTTGCTAGGCAATTTGGATATGACCAGCTTTACGTTGGCAATCCTAACCCGGCATTGGGGCGAATTAGGAATTTGTATGAAGGAGCTCGCGCATGGTATTTCTTCTCAGCGGGAGGAACTCACGCGCACTTCACTTTGCCTAACTCGCCACCCGGTTGTTCTACCGTTGCAGATTTTCGCAACTGGTTTGAAGAAGTATCCCAACTCCCTGACTATGATATTTACACCTCTTTCATAAGTGAGATTCGGGAGTTGTATCGTTTGAGGAGTAGGTCTTCGAGCAATCGTTTACCGGGGATAGAAGAGTATCTATCTTGTGAATAGGAAGCAACTGGAGCTGTTGAAGTTCCTAAAGAGCTGTCCACTGTAGAAGCTTATGAAGAAGATGTTCCGACGGGGATTGAGGAAGGAAAACTGATTGCTGATTCTCCCGGAGAGTAGACAGCTGAGGAGATTCCTACAGAAGCACCAGTTCCTGAACCTCGCTCTTTAAGATCAGGTAAGAAGGCTCTATCTACTGCTAAGCAAGGCGAGTATGACAGGAGGGTTCGTAAACAATTGCCCATCGTGGCCAAAACTTCAAAAAAGGCTAAGTTGATGGGGGATGCGATAAGATCAGCACGTTCTGCATCTCCTGAGAGCAGAGAGGATATTACGCTTCCATCTGCTCCTCCTAGTCTAGGAACGACAAGCGGTGGGCAGGAAGCGACTATATCAGGCTCAGCGTCAGATATGGTCAAAAAATTATTATCTGAAGCCATGCACACCCCTACTCGCACTGATTATGCGAATTGTTTTGTTTATCCAACTGCTCCACCTCCAAGCTCAGAAACTTTGAAGGAACTCATCGAACAATTGGAGCGTTGGATGCAAATGACTATCGACGTTGTTAGTCTCGGAGATGTGAGCTTTAAGGTTTTTGAACCCCATCTGCTGGAATGCCTGACGAAGATCAAGCATCAGGGCGATAAAATATGGACCGAGAACTGTCGCGAGAGCATCATTATCTTGGAGTATGAGCTGGAGTTTCTTTCCATGCTGTAACGCGACGACATAGGACCAGAAGTAGATCGGGCTCTTTCTGAGGCTAAGGCTCTGAAGGCACAACAGCAAGAAGCTCTTCAGAAGAGTTTATCTGAGACAGATTCTCGTCTTGTTCGTCTGCGTGGGGAACATCTCTAGGTACAGGAGGACATGGGAAATCTTGCTGTGGGTCTCCGGGATACCGCAGCAGAACTTGCTCGTGCTGGCGTTGAGCTACCCCATATAAATGCTCAGCTAGCTGGTGGTTTGGACATCCTAAAAGGATTAGCTGTTTACTGTGATGGACTCTTCAAATGCTGTTGTGACGAAATTATTGCTGCCGATAAGCTTCGGCGAGAGCGTGTAGAAGTAACGCCTAATGAAGAGGAACTCAAGAGTAAGATAACTGAACAAATCAGAAAGGCTCGCGAGGAGAATATATCAGCGCTGAAATTTAAACTCAAGTCTTTTAGACTGATGAGTCCCGATGCTTAGGATTTGCGCTACTTTTGGTGGAGGAATGAATTTGTATCATTTTCCTTTCGATTGTTTTCACCTTTGTATTCAAATTAACAATATTGAATGGAAATGATATCATTTTGGTTTTCATCATCTCTTTTGTTGAAATATGATTCAAGACAATGAAAAGTAATGCAAATACTATAAATGTAGTGTTAACTCAATATGAAAATGAAATTCTCTTTATTACTACTTGGAATAATTCCAGAAAATTTCAATCGTCAGAGGTGTAGTGTTAACATGACGAAATACAAAACAAAGTTACACTATGAATAGGCAACCCCCAGCCTGATTTAGCTGGGGTTTAGGGGGCTACATGATTTATGCGAAGTATCTCTTAAGGAATTTCCCATTAATTGGCATCATGAGCCTGTCTCCTTTTTTATTGATAAGGCGATAAGCTCCATTCGAATAAACTGATTCTATTACGAAGGGCCCCTCCTATTTAGGATTGAACTTCCCTTTGGTTTTGTGCGTCCTCACCATGGGTCGTCTGTTAGCCAAAACTAAATCGCCCTTCTTGAAAATCCGTTCCTTAACCTTTTTGTTGTAGGCTTTGGAAATTCGGGCTTGATATAATTCGATTTGCTGCTGAGCCTAAAGTCGTCTGTCGTCTAGGTCTTCAAGCTCTTGTAGACGCCGTTGATGTTTTTCTTTCTCTGTTAGTCCCGTCGTGATCGCGACTCTCAAAGAAGGAATTTGGATCTCTAATGGCAATATAGCTTCACAGCCATATACCAGCGAGAATGGTATAGCTCTCGTAGGGGTCCTCACCGTTGTGCGGTAAGCCCATAAACATTCGCCGAGCCTTTCATCCCAATCACGTCGGCTCTTGGAAACAAACTTCTTGAGAAGTTTCACTATAGTTTTGTTGAAAGCTTCTGCAAGACCATTTGCTGGCGGATAATATGTCGTAGATGCGACACTCTGAATTCTAAATTTGTCACAAAACCTCTGGAACCCAAAACTGACGAATTGTGTCCCGTTGTCATGAACTATTCGCCTCGGGACTCCAAAACGGTAGATGACATGATGTTTAATGAACTTGATTACGCTTGAAGTCTTGACTTCTTTTAACGGGATTGTCTTCGCCCACTTGGAGAAATAATCGGTCACGGCCAGAATGAACCGGTGCCCTTTGGAGGTCGGAGGAGAAATTGGTCCCACGATATCCATGCCCCACTCTTCGAATGGCCAGGATGCAGATGTAGGATGTAAGTTCCCAGGTGCTTGGTGGATGAAATCCCCATGAATTTGACACGCGTGACAACGTTTAGCGTAGTCAACCGCGTCTGAGAACATTTTTGGCCAGTAATAGCCAATTCGACGGAGGCGATCTCCTAATTTACCTCCGGGTTGATGGGCTCCGCACATTCCGTCGTGAGCTTCTTTAAGAGCTTCCCTTGCTTCCTTTCGAGAAAGACATCGAAGCAAAACCCCGTCATGTGATTTATGATACAGGATCTGAGAGGCTGCATCGTAATAAAATCAGAGGGCCTTTCGTTTGATGGCGGCCGCTTCATTAGGATCGTCGGACAACATTCCGTACAGTACGTAGTCAATATATGGAAATCGCCAATCTCTAGATTCGAACTCTATGGAGGTTGTACAGACCCCTTCCGACATTGTCTTGTCTGAATTTCCCTCCGTAGGAATCTTAGAGCAGTATAGTTCACGCCCTGCGATGGGGATCGTCGTTTCGGTACCTGCCGGTAATGCCAGCGAAGTTGCCAATAAAGCCAAAGCATCTGCGTAAGCATTCTGGGCCCGTGGGATGTATTCGATAAAAAATCCCTCGAACTTCTTAGCTTGATTCAGCACTACGAAGTAGTACGAGATTAGGTCCTCATGACGTACTTCATATTCCCCTCGGACTTGGTTTACAATGAGCTGAGAGTCACCATAAGCCTCAAGATGCCGAATATTAAGTTCTTCGGCAAGTTGCATCCCTAGTAGCAGAGCATTATACTCAGCTACATTGTTAGTGCAAGGTTCGATTAGGGAAAATCCTCTTAGGATTACGTGACCGTTAGGAGAGTCGAACACCACTCCTACTCCCGCAGTAATCGCTCCGTGAGGGTTTGCTCTAGATGCACCGTCGAAGAATAATTTCCACACTTGTGTAGATTCTTGAACAACGCAAGCCTCGGCGACTTCATCGGGTAATTCTTCATACGGTTTAGATGTCCCTGGCACCGGATGATCGGCTAAGAAATCTGCCAATGCTTGACCCTTTACTGCTTTTTGGGGCATGAATTGCATGTCATATTATGACAAGAGAATGGCCCATTTTGCAAGTCGGCAGTTCAGAGATGACGGTTTCGTCATCAGCACCCTCAAGGGGTTCACTTTAGAGATGACGTGAATTGTCTGTCCAACCAGGTAATGTCGCATCTTTTGAACCGCGAATACCAAAGCGAGACATTCTTTTTTGACCGGATTATACCGGTGTTCAGCTCCCATCATGGTTCTGCTTAAGTAATAGATGGCTTGCTCTTGCCCTTGATCATCGTTTTGAGCCAGTAATGCTCCTAGAGAATGATCCATAGCCCTCACATATAACAAGAATGGTTTTTCTGATATAGGGGCCACAAGAACAGGCGGCTGGGTGAGATATTTCTTGATCTCTTCAAAAGCTTTCTGGCATTCTTCATCCCAGACAAAGGATACTCCTTTCTTCATAAGCTTCGAGAAAGGTTGGCAGCGCCCCGAGAGGTTAGATATGAACCTTCGGATGTAGGCCAATCTGCCTTGTAGACCTCTAAGCTCTTTGAGATTCTTCGGCGGCGGCATGTCTTGGATGGCGCGCACCTTCTCTGGATCCAGAGAAATTCCCTTGGACGTGACAATAAATCCGAGGAATTTTCCACTTGATACTCCGAGAAATAATTTTGTCGGGTTCATCTTCAGCTGATGTGTTCGCATGATTTCGAACATAGTCTTCAAGTCTGCAAGATGATCATCCTTACATTGACTTTTTACTGCTATGTCATCCACGTAGCACTCGATCTTCTTACGCAGATGCTCGTGGAAGATGGAATTCATCGCCCGTTGATAAGTTGCACCTGCGTTTTTCAGGCCGAAGGGCATCACTGTGTAGCAATACACCCCCAGCGGTGTTCTGAATGTAGTATGCTTTTCGTCTTTGGGATACATCTTAATTTGATTGTACCCGGAGAATCCGTCCATAAAAGACATCCTTTCATATCTGCATGTGTTGTCAATCATGACATCGGTGATGGGAAGTGGAAACTCGTCTTTCGGGCAGGCTGCATTAAGATCAGGAAAGTCGATGCATATACGGACTTTACCGTTTTTCTTGGGAACTGGAACGATGTTGGCAACCTAGTCTGGATATTATTCTTCCCTAACAAAATCTGAGTCTATAAGCTTTTTCACTTCAGACTCGATCGCTTCCATGATCTCTGGACGAAACCGGCGTTGTTGTTGTTTAACGGGTTTGGCATCCGGATCGATGTTGAGACGATGCATAGCTACTTTTGGGTCAAGACCAGGCATGTCTTCGTAATTCCAAACAAAGACATCTATATATTCTCGGATGAGAGATATAAGGTCCTCTTTTTCGGATGATGATAAGTCTTCGGCTATGAAAATGGGCTTAGGGTCATGTTCGTCTCCCATGTTAACCTGGACCACTTTATCTTTGTTTTCGTCGAAAGTTGCTGTTTTCATTGATTGGAATCTGTTACAAACAAAATGAAAACAAATGATTACAACTCTCTCGAAAATAAACACGAGATCCCGGTTTGGTGCGGTCTCGCTTGCGTGGGTTGTTGGCCTGTGACGGGGATGTCGATATCCGTGGACCGCTGAATCTTCAAGATCCTTTCCGGAAAATCCGGCAGAGTTTCGTCTATCCGCGTGGGATTCAGAAATAGAACTTCGTCGATCCGCGTGAGATCTCAGAAGTATAAAGCTTAGTGTCGCCTGCGAAGGGCAACACCAAGGAAAAGAAGGGGGAGAATGAAGAAATTGATGAAGATCTCTTGCTCCTCGATCCGGCAGGGCTTCGCCGCTCTCTTTTTGAAAACCCCGACTCCTCACTCCGGCAGGGCTTCGCCGCTTCACACAAGAGCAATTCTTGGCTAAGATAATTCAGCCTTGGATTGGGAGCCCCTCACAAAGGAGGCCAAGGAGGCCTATTTATAGGCAAAGGAGATGGGGGGGCTGAAATGGAGAGGACACCCCATAGGTGTCTCGGCCAGGCCGAGACACCCATGGGGTGTCTTGGTTTTGCCAAGACACCCCTCGGGTGTTTCGAGCTTGCCGAGATGCCCCGGGTGCCTCGGTTCAGTCCGAGACTGTCCGCCGTTGTCCCGCCGTTGATTCTTCGTTGACTTTTCATCCGAACTCGGATTTGAGTGATTTCGGATGTGTTGGAATCTTGTCGGTGAGCTCTGTAGACCCCATCGGTTGGATTATCAGTGGGACCAACGGGAGTTGAAGGGCGTTGGTCCGTTTGTAATGATCACGGGGTTTTCGATCAGTCTGTATCCCCGTTGTTCTGAGATTCGTTGGCTCACGTAGTCCGTCGGTTCACTTCAGGCGTTTACCAACGTCATTTGAACTCTTGTGAACCGGGTAGTGACGTTCAATCATCGCTCGTTGACACTGAGCTGTGTGCGGGGACTTATCGGCAATTTTTGATGCCTACAATCTTCAGTGGGTGGTTCGCGTTGTTCGAATCGCATATCCCATAAGATGTTGAGATGTTTGATCCAGGGATCATTGGTTGATTCGATTAACCCTTCATCCCCCCTGCATCTTCATCTGGACGACTAGTCGAAACCATATTCACAGTCAGATTTTTAAAGAAAGGTCCGACACTGACATCGGACTCGTATGAAGATGTTCCGGAGTCCGACACTGACATCGGACTCGTATGAAGATGTTCCGGATGATTGGTTCTGTCGTAGATAATTACTTATTTCATTCTCTGAGACAGCGGGAGGCGTGACAAATCCTAAGCCTCTTCTGGTTTTTTGATAATAATCTGGGGGTTTTCCTTCAGGGGTTAGGGACATTCGAAATGGTGTTCGCCTTCCCTTCCCGAAGTTTAGACATTGTTTTCCGTCAAAGTCATACCCCAGTTGTTTCATTAGCCGGAGGGAGTTGGGTTCGTGATAATGGGAGGAACTCCATCATCTTCCTCCGAACTTCCTCGTCTGAGTTGTTCAGATTTGACTTTACCAAAACAGATCGGCTTCTGCCCTTTCCTTTTGGATGGGACTTTGAAGAAAGCCTTCTGTGCATCTTCTATTTCTTCATCTGAAACGAAAGATGATTTGATTAGCAATGTGATTGATGCCTCTGCGCACAGTACGTGCCATGGGTTGGTACCTGCATTAGGATCATTCTCTATTTGTTCATTTTTAGAGGACACTTCAGACAAGTACGCTAAAATAAAATCTTCATTAATGCACCATTCACTCCCACTCGGTACATTATTATCACTCTCACCCGGACCCATTACATCAAAGTTTAACTCCCATGGATAATCTTCTTCAGGATCTGGTTCGATATCAGCTTCGTTGCCGCTATCCCCATCTTCTTTCTCCTGGGATTCGAGGTAAAAGACGGAGTCGGTATGAAAGTTTTCAACTCCTCTGAAAGGATACTTCTCCGCAATCAGGGTTCGAACCTCTCCTTCATCATTGGCATATTTCATGACCTGATGTAGAGTAGATAGGACAATGCGGTTTGTATGTATCCATGGTCGTCCTAACAAAAGATTGTAGGACGTGTCCGTATCTATTATGTAACAGGTCACCTCGGACTTAAGGTCTCCGATTTGACACCTGAGTTTGATCTTCCCCAGGGGCCGAGTACTATTTGCGTTGAACCCAAAGATGGTTGTCTGGGTAGTATTCAGCCGATGTATAGGGATTCCTAAGACCTGCATGACCCTGTAAGGCATGATGCTGAGCGCTGAGCCCAGGTCAACTTGTACACGGCTAATTTTCGACGACCCAATGTACCCCGTGTAGTACAGAGGTCTGTCGTGTTTGTGTTTAACCTGCATATCTTCTTGAGTAAAAGATATGCAAGGTAAGCTTCTTGCAGCTTGCAGATATTGCAGGCAAGGCTGGTCTACAGAAGCTTCAGGAATTGGAGCAACTTGCGTAATGAAGCTCTCCGTATTCTTTAATGCTTCAATTAGAGCTTCCTTCGTAGTCTTGGACAGCCTCAATAGCTCATATAATGTGATTCTGGCCGGTATGTTGGCCAACTGTGCTATAACATTGAATTGAAAGGGAGCACTTGGTTCTCCGGGTTCCTGGTGAAGATTTTTGTTGAACCGGACCTCCTTTTGCTTTCCCTTATCAGCCGTCTTTTTCGGTACAGAACCCCCAGCGTCTTGGGGCTGTTCTTCAGCTTCTTGAGGATTCTGATTGTAGTCTCTCAAGTAAGTCTTTCCTGACCGAGTGCTAGGGTTGTCTCCTGGGTATGCTGCCAGGACAATCCTCTCTTCTTCCGAATCAGTGAGAGGTTTAAGGTGATCATCATTTTTAGTAACGGAGGGGTAATCATGTTGGAAGACTTAGCCTTACCTCCTTTCTTTTTGGACGAGGTGTTCGTCCACTGTTGGTCTCTTACTAGATTAGGGTGGACCCACATGATTTCTCCCTTTAGGGTAGTGAGGGGTACCAACCCCCTGCCTTTCTGACTATGCAAGTCAACATTCTTCAAGTGCATTTCTCCCTTATGAATGGGAACGACGCCATTTGCAGTGGTCACCGGTTGGAAGTCGCCGAATTGGACCGCTATCAAGTTGGTAGACACGGTCTTCTGCTCGGGCTTCAGAGTGAGTACGTTTGCATTTACCAGATTTTGCAGGATGTCTTTGAAGGCGTAATATTTTCTGGTAGGGTGACCCAGGAACCTATGATAGCGGCAATAGTTGGGATCATCAACTTTTCCTGCCTCATCCGGTTTCCTGATTTTGGGAAGCTGCAGTTTGTTATTCTTCCGAAGTAGTTGGAACAAGGTGTCCACATGCTCTTCTTTGAATGAATACTGCTTTGGCGCTCTCTGTTGATTTGGCGCCTTGCCTTGCTTAGTAGGTGGTGGCACTCGAGTGTAGTCAGCTGCTAAGGTTTCTTTTCCCTTAGACCGCTGGGCGTTGTGTTGATTGCGTTGTTGTTGCGGCTTGGGTTGTGGCTCTTCTTCAGCTTTAACTCGCGCCACTATCTCTTCAGCTTGTTCTCCTTGCGACACCAGCTGTCTCCAGGAGCGACACTCCGCTACCCCCATCTGGGCAAGGAGCTGAGTCTGCAGGTTGTGCCTGCAAGTTTCAACCAAGGTCGATTAGGTCATACCTGAGGGGCATCGCAATGCCATGCTGCGAAATCTCTCCACGTAAGCCTTGATGGACTCTCCTTTCTTCTGTTTGGTGGCAAGAAGAGTCAGGACTGAGACCTCTGTATCATCTTCGAAGAACCTAGCCAAGAATAGCCTTTCCAGGTCTACCCACTTCTGGATAGACCCGGCAGGCAATTTCATAAACCATTCAAAGGCAACTCCTTTAAGAGTGCCGATGAACAAGCGAGTCGGGATTGCATCATTTGCTACCACATCTCCGGTCTGGGATTTGAAGTAGTAAATGTGTTGATTTGGCGATCCTGTGCCATCGAACGGCTGCAAAGTAGGGGCCTTAAATTTCGGTGGGTATGGAGCTGTATCCCACTCGGCTGGATAAGGTCGCACAACCCCCTCTTCGCGGAGCTCGCTTCTATTGGCAATTGCATTGAGGCGAGCCTCCAATTCGTCCACTTTAGTAGACTGGAGATGTGATTCTCTTTCTGCCTCCTTCTCGTTTTCAGAGGGTGATTCCAAGTTGTGAGTTTCACGATCTGAATGTTCAGTCGCTTTTTGTTTTCCCTTCGATGTGGTTCTTCGGGAAGATTCAGGTCTTTGGCCTTTTTCAGCAAGGAGCTGGGCCAACATATCCTTTACTTGGAGAAGTGTCTCCTGTTGCGCTTGGAGCATGATGTGATGTTCGTCAACTCTCTTAGCTAAGTCTTCATGGTTCCCTGTTGTGTAAACAGAGACGTCACGAGCCACAACAGAGCTGGAAGATTAGGATTCGGCTATTGCCGAATGTTCATCATTAGAAGCGATCCCCTTGGCTAACCTCTGGTAGTTAACCGCTCGAATGGCTCCTGTATGAGTTCAGGTGTGTTGATACACCCCTTCAAACTCTTCGCATCTTTCCCGAACAGTTGGGGAATGACTGCTCTGTGATTCTTCAGAACTGGGATCGGGAGCCTTCCCTCTACCTATCACATTTATAGTGACTTCAGGGTATTCAGTCTCGGTTGTCTTCTTTCTGTATCGGCGTTGTCGTTTGGTAGGCCTGACATTGTTCGTCAACCTGTCGAATACAGACTGCCGAGGTGCAGATGTGCAGCAATGGCACTCCGAAAGGACTACCGAGATAAGCCTCTCATATTGGCATGAGTGAGCTGCTTGTACTGTTGGTTTTCCTCTTGACAATAATTCCCGCAGATCAGGAACTTGGGAGGAAACTTTCCCCGAGTGTGGAGACGGAGATGGAACCCCCTGCCCTTGGGTGAGTGAAATTAGTTCTTGCCGAATGTGGATTTTGAAACCACGCTGGTTTTTCTGAACCTGGCGGACCTCTTGATGATCGCGTTCTTGAAGAGAAATATGAGGGTCGCGTTCCTGAAGGGTAACGTGAGGGTTGCGTTTGGATTTATAAACGTTAGGCCGAGGCCTTCGTTTAAATGATGAAACAGACCCGCGAGGGTCATGTTTTGGTTGAACGCGCCCCTGAGGGTCGCATTTATTTGGTGAAGCAGACTCTTGAGAGTCATGTTCTTTTTGAACGCGTCCCTGAGGACCGCGTTTATCTTTGGCAGTTTCCTTCTGAGGGCTGCGTTTTGAAGAAACAACACGCCACTCAGGGTCGCGTTTTAGCTGTATCAGCTGAGGCTCGTAGTTGGGCTCATTACCACGAAGCGAGCGTTCTACTTTAGGAACGCTAGGCTCGGGTAAAATTTCAGGAACGCGATCTTCGCGTTGAGCCAACATTCGGCTTTCACGTAAGTGTGCTCGTCGTATGGATCTTCTCCGTCTGCGAGCGGCGTTCTTCTTGGCTTGTTTCAAAGCCTTGGCAGCAGCGTCATTGACATCTATGGAGTTCATCTCCTCTACAGGCCGTTTATGGCCGGAAGCACGTGGTGCTGACGCGGATGTGGGATCATCAACCAGCAGAGCCAGTTTGAGTTCCTGGCTAAAGGAGAGGGCTTTCTTCGGTGTTTCCACAACAGAGTTGATCTCCTTGGAGATCTTGCGGACATCGCGCTTAGCCTTGGGGCTTAGCGATCCAGAGGATAAGGCTTCCTCATACTTTGCTTGATCAAACTCTACGATGAGAGTTTCTACTGTCGTTCCCATGAGGTGGACGTCAGACTGCGCCACCACTTCTTCATCAGAAAAGCTTGTCCCCAGCAGAGTCGCCACCTTTTGTTTGTTGGAAAATTGTAATGAAAAGAACAAAAGAAAATTAAATCGAATTCCTTTAATTCCGATTACAACTCAAATACAAAAGAGAAGAAAATGAATGTGGTTTTCTCCTTTGTTTAAAACTGGGTTCTTCACGGTAGCGATGGAGTGCTTCCTTCGATTGTTCGCGTCGAATTTGCTCTCCGTTGACGATCTGACCGTCTCTTATCTCGTGGGAACGATGAACTTCTGTGGGAAGTTTTATATGTAACTCTTTAACGAGTTTAAGAACTCTGAACGAGTTGAAACTCTATGGATAGAGTTGTTAGAACCGAAAATTCGGTTAATGACCAAGAAGATATTCTGTTGTTGAAGAATCCTCTCAGATTTGATCTTCTGAGATTGATTCAAAAATCCTATCTCCAAGGATTTTGCTGTTGCTGCTGTTGAATCACCAAACCCGAGTGGTTGAGATCCTCCAGAATTCGCCCTTGCTGCCCTTTTACGGTTTAGATTCTGAAAATCCAATCTCCCAAAATCCAACCCCTGATTCGTTCGGTTCGTTGAGTTTTTATAGGGGGATAAGAGGTTGTAACTGCCCTCTAAATCCGCTCCTACGTGGGCGTGATTTCCTCAGATCGTGAGGAAACAGTTCTGAAACCGTTCAACTCATATTTGAATGAGTCAAACGCCCACCTTGGCGTTCAAGATCCTAACCTCGCGTCTTAGAATTAAGACGCGAGGTTGGGTGTTAGCTGAACACCAACGAACGCGAGGTTAGGTGTTGGCTGAACACCAACGAACGCGAGGGTCGCTCACGTTTGATTTGTTGTAGCTTGGAAACGCTGAGATCGTGTGCACTTCCAGAATTGTAACGCGGGGATGACTTCCGCGTTTTAGAAGAAGTTTGTTGACTTGTAACCTCTTCTGTAAGGTGTTGCAAGGACTGTCGTTCAGTAATCCTCGCTTTGGCTGTTATAAGGTGTGAAAGTCGTTAGATTGTAACTTTCACTGTTGATTGTGAAGACCACTGAATAGAGTTTTCATCAGCTGTCGGAAGTGTCATTGAATTGTAACCCTTCTCGATCTGTGTGAAAAGCCCTCCATTCGCAACCTTCGAAAGCTATCTGATTGTAGCTTTCATTGTTGGAACTTGACGGGAATCAATCATCCATAGTGACTTTTAGACGAATATTTGCCCACAGCTCTCTACCAAGCAACTCACCAACTAAGTCCAACCTTTTATTTCTAAAATCATTACACTTCTCATCAGCATCTCTAATAGTTGCTAATATAATATTGGTCATGTTGTTGTCGCAACCATCAAGATCAATCATCTCAAACATGAGGTCGTGTTTGTAGCGATTATAATGCTGCGGATGTAATGATTTAGAAATCTCTTCTGTTTCGATCGTAAGGATGAATTCTGCTTCTCTATTTGAAGGAACCATTACCTTGTAATCTCGTAGGGATCAGCTATCTATTGTGATTTTTAGACAGCCTACAATAAGCTTTAAATGTTTATTGAAATATTTTAAGTCAAAAACAAGAGCAACAATCAAAACAAAAAAAATTCTTAAGAAATGGAAATTAAGCTTATTTTAGTACCCAAATATTTTTAGTACCAATAGGGTTAGGGACATGACCCCTATCATTTAAGATCAAGGCCTTTGGGTTATGAACCCATTTAGGCGTATATGGTGCATGGATACGGTCGAAACAAAATTCGTATTCATGACCTTTTCAATTGCAATGAGTGCAATAAAAGGGTCTAAATGGTATGTGTTAACCAACATAAGGTGCACGAAAATCATTTGTAAAAATAGGTTTATCTTTGAAATTATTTTGTAAACGAGAAACCTTCTTCAAATCGATACAAATTTTGGTCAAATGACCCAAACGACCACAAAATTCATATTTGTACACATGAGCATGTTTATGATTTACATTATATGTGTGTACATGTGTATGAGATGAAGAAGCTTGATGAGATGCACAATCATGAATAGGATTTTTAAGCTTTTGTGCATTATGACAAAATTTGGCTATATGGCCTTTAAGACCGTAAATAGAACATTTATGAATTTTATCATACATGTGTGCATAGTGTGTAGGTTTCTTAGAAGTTAACATGGTACTTTGCACACATGTCCATAAGCTTTTTGTTATTCATAATACAAGTGTTTATTTTTTAATCTAAGATCGATATGCGTTTTTTTATTTGATTCAACTCATCATTGTGCATACAAGCATTGCTATTAGAAGTAGGATAAACATAATCATTTACCATAGAGTTTAATTTATTTTTACTAATCTCGGCTTCTAACATGGCATCATATTTTTTATTTAGCAATCTAGCATTTTCTAATCTCAAATTTTTATTACATTCTTTAAGATTTATATTTTCATTTGCGATGAGATCAAACTTAGTAATTAGTGTTTCATGAGAGGATTCCATATTATCATGCTTACTTTTCAAATCATTATAAATATTGTATAATTTTTCAAATTCATGCACAAGCTCATCAAAAGTAATATCATTATCGTTGTTGAGCTTGCATACCTCACTAGGGATATACCTAGTGGTCGTGTGCATGATCCTCCAATGAAACTTGAAGAGAAAGCCTCTAAAGCTTGTCGGATCGCCTCCAAGTCCCCTTGACGTGCTTCTATAAATTTCCATAAATTGTAAGCACTATCAAAATGAACAAATTTGTTAGAACATGATGAGTGAAAAGCACAAAACAAATATTCTAACAATAGCTTGTTCATATTAAAAGTTCTTTCATCATTTTTACTCCACTTGGATTTTTCCGATGTGGGTACAATATAAGCATCTTCAATAACTTCCTATAAATCGAATTGTTTAGATTGAACAAAAAGTTTGAATCTAACACGCCATTGAGCATAGGAAAAAATATCCAAACGAGGAGCAACATTAATGGCATAACCTAAACTAGATGTACCGTGCATATCGATAATGTATATATGCAAGAAAAAAATTAAAAATTGGATTAGCACAAAAGATAACTTGGATCTTTAACTCAAGGTGATTAGACCTTAAGTCAAAGAGCACCAAGCTCTAATACCAATTGTTAGACCCTAGAGGGGGGTGATTAGGGTCTTATGCTAATCTAATCTGATTTTATATCAATTAAAACTTATTAATAAATTATTCTTATAAGATAGATATACAATATGTTATGAACAAGAATATGCAATATAAACAAAGAGATATATCCTATATAGTGAAATATATGCAAGGATATATAAACACAAGTGTAAATAAATATGACACAATAAAGAGATGAAAGCAATATATGATGTGAGCACAAATAAAGATGAACGCCAAGCAAATACAAACACACAATATGTTCACAAGGTTCGGTCCCCACGACCTATGTCCATGCTCCTCACATCGAGGAGATTTCCACTATCACAACCCGGTTTGGAAGCTGGAACTTTTACACGCGTGGTTTTCAAGCTCACCAAAAACTCTCACAAACAATCACTATGCAATCACACTATACACGCTAAGTGTTGGTCTCTAGCCCGTATCCTCCTCCTCAAGTGCTCGGATACAACCTCTCCCTAGGTTCGTTAACCGATGCCACTCCTATTGGATTCGACCCCGTCTCTCACCATACACTACTCTCGGTGTACAAGTGTATTACAAGCGATACTCATAATATAAGTTCAAATATAATATTTTGTTCTCTATAATGAATGAGAACACAATGAAGCTCACTCTCACTAATTTACACACCAATACCCACTAATATATTGTATGAAATAATCTTAGCTCAATAAGGGTGTGTGTGATAAATGAGAACAATAAAATTCTAATTCAATTTAATATAGCAAGATATGAATATGAAATAATAAATAAGCTATATAAAAGAGTTTAGAAAAACTTCTCTATAAACACAAAGAACTGAAGAAATAATGATGAGGATGAATTCCTCAATTGAAATTGAAAGCTTCTTCTTTGTGTAAAACTTTTCTTTCGAAACAAAGCTTGAAACAAGGCTTTAAACACCTCTTAAACACTTGTAAACTTAATTTAAACAAATATTTTGGTTGGTCAGAATGTTAAATGCACTGGGGTATTTATAACATCCCAAAAATCTAGCAAGAACCCAAGTATAAAGACCAAAAAGCCAGAAGAAGATAAAAACTTAAAGTAGCCATTAAAGTATTATGAGTCGACTCGGTACTATTCATGAGTCGACTCATAAGTAGCCGTTACAAGCTGAAAATCAACTTAAGGGTCGACTCATAAAATTTATGAGTCGACTCATCATGCATGGGTCGACTCAACAAAAACAAAACTTATTTTTCAGCATAGTTTGTGAGTCGACTTATGACAGGCATGAGTCGACTCAACCTGATGGGTCAACTCATGATGTTTGTGAGTCGACTCATCAGAAACAAATTTCAAACTACACAGCAGTTTGTGAGTCGACTCAATACTGTTCATGAGTCGACTCATAAACATGTACACAGAAAATTTTCAACTTTGAACCATGTTAAAAAATATTATATAAATTCTAAAAAATGTAAAACTTTAGGAATAGTTTATGAACATGATATTAAACATATTTGTGAAGAAATTTTGGAAATTACATTTGCCATTTGTAAAAGATCATCGTTTTAGCAAATATGCACATATATGTAAACATATACATTTGATTTTGATAAAGCGGTATATTGCAAAACTTTTGTAAAACAATGCAATGTAAACATGATATTAAGTGTGTGTATAAATATATATTGAGCTTAGAGAATAACACATGATATATACAATAATACCTAAATGATTGTAAACATAGCTGATCTGGATCTTTAACTTTGATATAAACCTGTAATAAGTCACAATCACTAGATAACAAAATTAGTTATAAATTGTTTGTAAAATCATCAAAAGAAAACAAGAGTGTAGGTTCAAAACCAGAACCCTAACACACACACTCTCTCTCTCACTTCCTCAAAACCCACAACGCCATCCTCTCCCTCATCTCGTCTGTCTCTCAACCCAAGAAAACTCCCTCTGTCTCACTCTCTCTCAGTTCACCCTCTCTCTCCCTCTAAACCCAAGCCATGACCTAAGCCCCTGCTGCTCCGGTGACCAACAACCCCCACCCTATCTTCCATCTCTGACGCCATCATCACCGCACCACCACCTTGTCGCCGCCCTCCAAGCTCCGCCATCAACCCCTTAGTTCACCGCCCCTCTCCCCTCCCGCTATTCACCACCATCATCATAACCAAGTCCTCAAGTTTAGCTCCGAGCTCCGATGTCGCGCCGTCGTCTCTGCCTGAACCCATGCCCTCTCTCAACCCCACGACTGCGCTGCCCATCTTCAAACTCACCCGCAACAGACCAGCCTAGCCACCTTACCTGAGCTCCCTCCCCAAGCTCTGACCACCAACAACGCCATCATCATCACCAACTCCTCACCTCTGACGCTGAACCTCTAACACCTCATCCCCGACGAACCCTGGCTCCGCCCCTCCAAGATCTCTCTGAACCTAAGCTCCGACTAGAGCCGTCGCCGCCTAAGCTCTCCCCTTGCTGTGCCTCGACCCTGAGCACCCTGAGATCAGACCCTCATTCCCTCCACCTCATCCAACACCAACGAGCAGCGCTCCTACCTACCTCACTCCTTCGTCGTCCTCTCTTCCCCTGCTCGTCGGCCCGCTCGCCACCGACGAATGCCCCTATCACTGCCAAATAGACCACCGCCTTCCAAGCCTCTGCCCGAGCTCTGCCCTAAGATTTTCTCCACCTCCAGCAGCCTTGTAGCGACGCTGATAGCCTCAAAACGTCGACGTCGATTAGTTCGAAAAAATCCCGAGGCAAGATCCCGCTTCCCTTGACTTGTATTTTCATTATTTATATCTGTTGTTAATTGATTGTATAGAATAGACTGCGATATGTTATAACCTACGAGGGATTGTTGACGAACGATACTATACGATATCAATTACTGTTGTAGTGATATTCGTGAAGAAGGGTATGATAGGTATTTTGAGCTGTATGTGATGAAAGGATAATTTGACAATTAGATTATAATTAATTATGAGATATTTTTGAAAGAAAGAATATTTCTAAGGGTTATTTTGAATCATTATACTAATAAATAAGTTAAAAGAGTTATTTTGGAAAAAAGATTATTTTGAATTATTAAGAAATAATTTTAAAAGAATTTATTTTGGTATCAGAATTATTTTTAGATGATTATGCTAATTTAAAAAAAATTATTTTGAGAACGGAATCATTTTAGATAATTATAATAATTTAAAAGGAAATATCTTAGAAAAGAATCATTTTAGAATAATTATGAATATATTAAAGGAATTTATTTTGAAAAGGGAATTATTTTAGAATAATTATAATTAGAAAAGAAATTATTTTGTAAGAGGGAATATTAAAAATAATATTTAAAGAATGTTTTTAGAATTATTTAGAAGGAGTTATTTTGGAAGTTGGAATTATTTTTGGATAATTATAACAAGAAATAAAGAATTTATTTTGGATAAAGAAATCATTTTAAAGTAAATAAATTTATAATTTTAAAAGATTATTTTTGAAAATCTCGTGATTTGTGATTCTCATTTTATTTATGTAATATACCGTGATATCGTTGCACATGATTTGTTGTATTTATTATTTCCTTTTGTGATTGCGAACCATTAGTAGTTCATTACTTAGTGGCCTCGTGCGTCATGAACATACTTAGTGACATGTGTGGGTGTGTTGACTGAGTTTAGGTGTTGAACCTGAGTTTTAATGAGGATTATGGTTGACTTAAAAAACAAGAAGAGTGGGGATGGGAAAGTCTATGTTCATGTGATTGGATATAGCTGTTGATGTACCTTCCAGGCTCGCCCCATGATCTAGTGTAGCTTGGGATTAGTTTGTTGGGTCAAAGTGAATCCAATATAGTCACTTTGGTCTGTGAATTTGATAATCACCCGAGTTTAGCTTGAGTTTGAACCAGGTTAAAATTGGATTACGTGTAGCCCTGACCGATCTAGTGTAGCGGCGTATTGGGTACACGTAGAGGATTTGTGAACAGTCAGTTATCCGGTAATATGAACGTTGACTCTGTGTAAGATGTCGACCAGTGAGCTTTAGGATGGCTAGTATTCGACCTGGTTATCGTATGCAGTTAGCTTTATGTTTATCATGTTTTAGTAGTAAACTTGCATGTTGATTTTGTTGGATTTCCAGTTACACGTTTCTTTATCATTTTTGTTGTATCGTTTTCGCATCGGGTTTTCGTTCGTTCTTTCCTTTTGTGGAATCTTGTCGTGTGTCATGCACGCTGACGTACACCTATTTCCTTTGGTGCACGTTAGATTTAGAGGAAGAACATGTCTAAGATGAAGATGCTTTGAAGACAGAGTAGCAGAAGAAGCTGAAGCTTAGTTATGGGTCCTCCATTTACTTTTGTAGCACCTTTCATTCTGTTGACCGATGTATTTTATATTTTCCAGCATTTCTTTCAGATAGTCTTGTATAAGGGCATATTGACCTGAATATTATGCCTGGGATGATATTGCAGTTGTGATATATATATATATTTTCTGTTCTGAGTTATTTATTATATTCTCACTACTGTGATTGGGAACATGTGCCTTTGCTTTATATTACTTGATGCTTAGTGTATTAGATTGAGAAGACAGGATCTAGCACTTATTTCTCCTCAGTCTAATACATCGCGGGCTTGCTCACGTCTCGATTCCCTGGTAGTTTGGGAAGCGGGGCGTGATATTAATGCTCATATTTCTTACCTCAGGCGATGAAGTTTTCTCTTTGTCATTGACTTTTGCTGAACTAAATTAGTGCAAAAGCTCAAGTCCTTTGGCACCTTGTTGAACTTTAAGAATTATACGACTCTAATTAATTCCTGCAAAGGAGCTAGACCCAAGTTTCATGTATTAATGACATTGAATGTAAGTTATATGATATATAGTTTTAATGAATTGAGTTTTTTCTGCTATTATCTTGTATTTTCTAAATTTTATGATTATTCATGAAAATTAATGTAATGTATGATGTTACTATTGTGATATTTATGCAATCGTATTTTCATCATTAGATCCATACTAGTTAAAATTCAAGGCAGATCGAGGAAGAGAACATTGTAGTTTTCCCAACGGCTTCAGCCCAAACAGTTCTTTTTTTGTCCAAACGGTTAACTGTTGGGAACACTGTTTTCCCAAACGGTCCCAACCGTTTGAACAAACCAGTTGTCTTGTCTAGGGATCTTGCACATCACATCCTTGAGAAGAGAATGTTAGTTCAAGTCCAAGTTCACAAAGTTGTTAATAGATAAAAGGTTAAGAGTACAATGTGACACATTATAAGTATTATATCTCAAATTAGGTATGGAAGTAGATCCTATTAACATGCATGCGAGAACCATCGGAGGTGTGAATAATTGGTGCATAAGATAGATTACTCCTGTGAGAGAAAAAGGAATCAAAAGAAGTCATATGATTTCAACAAGCAGAGTCATAGAACCAAGACCTACCTAGAGCAACAGAGAGAGAGAGAGAGAGTGTTGGAATATCAAATTAAAAATATTAGAATAAATGAGGTTAATGGCATGAGTTTTATAAGTGCAATGGTCATAAGTTTAGAAGGGGAAGAGACATAGGTTATGGAAGAATAAGAGTTACTCACTCCTTTATGATGTTTTATCTGCATGTCATTAAAATAGGAGTTTAATTTGTGACTATTGGTATGCCTATACATTTTGTTTTGAAGCCTATATAAAGGGCTATTGTAATCCTTGTTTTTATCAAGAAAAAATTGAAGAAATAAAAGTAAGTTCTTTGTCTTTATTTGGGAGAGTTCTAAGTTCGTAGACTTAAGAGTCAACAGTGGTATCAGAGCCACTTGATTCAATTTTCCCATTCTCTCTTCTTCTCATGGTTACCACAAATAATATTGTCAATCCTCAAGTGCCCAAATTATCGAAAGATAACTATGAGAGTTGGTCAATCCAAATGAGAGCCTTATTTGGTTCTCAAGAGTTGTGAGAGCTGATCATTGATAGGATCACGGAACCTATACCAGAAATAGAAGCCACCTACACCGCCAAAGAGAAGAAGGCTCTCAGAGAGCAAAGAAAGAAGGATAGCAAGGTTTGTTTTTTACTCTATCAAGGGTTGGACGAGTCTACCTTTGAGAGAGTTGCCGAAGCAACAATGAGTAAGGAAGCATGGGAAATCCTTGCTACCATCTACAAAGGTGTCGAGCAGGTGAAGCGAATTCGCCTCCAAACTTTGAGGGGTGATCTTGAAGCCGCTCAAATGAAAGATGATGAAAAAGTCTCCAATTATTATTCACGATTCTAATTGTGAATAAAATGAGGAGAAATGGAGAGAAGAAGGAGGATATCTGAGTGATGGAAAAATTGCTCCGATCCCTCATACCAAAACTCGAGCACGTGGTGATGGTAATTGAGGAGTCAAAAAATTTAGAGGAGATCTCAATAGAGGAGCTCTTAGGATCTCTCCAAGTTCATGAACAATGAATGCAAAAGAAGGCTAGTTTCATAGTTTTGGAACAAGTACTAGAGTCAACATTGACTCCAAGTAATCAAGGCTCACAAGATAGAGGTCGTGGTCGTGGTCGTAGTAGAGGCAAGGGACGTGGTCCCCAACAGCAAACCACTCAAAATCAAGTGGAGATCCAAAACTTTAGAGGACGAGACGAAGCAATCGTGGAAGATCCACACCTGGGTGTGGAAACAACAAGTATGTTCAGTGCTATAACTGTCACAAGTTTGGGCACTATGCTTTAGATTGTTGGCACAAAACTGAAGACCAAACCAATCTTGCCTAAGCAACAAATGATGTGGGTAATAACTCTACACTTCTTCTTGCTAATGATGATTCAAGTGTTGAGCATGATGCTTGGTACCTTAACTCAGGTGCTAGCAACCACATGTGCGGGAAGAAAGAACTTTTCATGGAACTCGCAGAAGGAGTTCATGGAAGTGTGAGCCTTGGAGATTCTTCAAAACTCACGGTTGAAGGCAAAGGGAAGATTAAAATATACTAAAAGGATGGTAAGCCCGAGTATATTTTCGATGTTTACTATATTCCTAATATGAAAAGTAATATTCTTAGCATCGGTCAATTACTTGGAAAGGGATACAAAATATATATGGAAAACAACCATCTTTGGTTGAAAATTGCAAATGGAGGCTTCATAGCTTGTGTTAAGATGAGAAGGAACCGCATGTTTCCCTTGCATCTAAACACGAAAGTCGACAAATGTTTTCAAGGACTCATGGAGAATGGGTCATGGAGGTGGTATCTTCGCTTCAGCCATCTAAACTTTAACGGCCTAAAGTTACTATCTACAGTTGGCATGGTACGAGATCTACCAACAATCAATCCACCGAATCATATTTTTGAAGGTTGTGTAATTAGCAAGCAACCACAACTTCCTTTTCCCAGTGGAGAATCAAGGAGAGCAAAGGCACCATTGCAACTTATTCACACCGACATCTGCATACCGATCGATCCCGTCTCTTTGGGAGGTAATAGATATTTTATAATCTTCATTGATGACTTAACTAGAAAGTTGTGGGTGTACACTCTTAAAGAAAAATCTGCTGCCTTTACTACATTCAAGCATTTTAAAGTTTTAGTTGAAGCAGAGAGCGGCCACAAGCTAAAAATTCTTCGATCTGACCGAGGTGGTGAGTACACCTCAAATCTGTTTCAAGAATATTTCAGGGAGCAAGGTATAAAGAGACAGTTAACTACTGCTCACACACCACAACAAAATACATTGCAGAAAGAAAGAACCGGACCATCCTAGACATGAAAAGAACCATGCTCAAAGAAAAGGGATTGCCAAAGCAGTTCTGGGCAGAAGCCATGGCGTGCTCAGCTTATTTGCTCAACCGATGCCCCACAAAGATAGTGACGAACATGACACCTCAAGAGGCATGGAACGGTTACACGCTTAGTGTGGCACACCTACGAATTTTTGGGTGTGTTGCATATGCTCAAGTACCTGAAGTTAAAAGGAAGAAGCTTGACGATCGCGGTGAAAAATGTATTTTCATCGGATATAGCGAGGAGTCGAAGGCATACAAGATCTATAATCCACTAACAAAGAAACTAGTTGTTAGTAGAGATATTGTCTTCAATGAAGAAGAAGCATGGAACTGGAGCAATGAAGAGACTACCAAAGATCACATCGTGGTGAATGAACCTGACGAGTCTCTACATGAGGAACGATCACCAGCTACGCCACCATCTCCTCCACATTCTACACCCTCTCCTGCAAGAGGTTCTCCATCTTCAGGGAAGGTAGTAGCAGTGGATCTACCCTACAACGAGGTCCTATCAAAATGAGAAGCCTCAGGGAGATCTATGAGTAGATAGAAGAAGACGGATAGTCAAATCTCTTCTGCTTATATGCTGATCATGAACCTCACACATTCTAAGAAGCCGTAAAAGAAGATTGTTGGCGAACAGCAATGGAGGAGGAGATCCACACCATTCAAAGGAATGACACTTGGGAGTTGACAACACTTCCACAAAAGCAGCAGTAAGAGGGGATTTTTATATCCTAGAAGAATTACATGAAGGAGATCTTAGAGAAGTTCAAGATGAATGAATGCAACCTTGTAAACAACCCAGTAGCCATCGGAATGAAGCTCTCAAGAGAAGGAGACGAACATTTCGTGGATTCAACTCTTTTCAAAAGTTTAGTTGGCAGCCTGAGATACTTGACGATCACAAGGCTCGATATTACTTATGGAGTCGAAATTGTGAGTCGCTACATGGAGACACCGAAGGAGTCTCACTGGCAAGCTGCAAAGAGGATACTAAGGTATATCAAAGGCACACTCAACTTGGGTCTCTTCTATGCATATGACAAAAATACACAACTAGTTGGTTACTCAAATAGTGACTGGGGAGGTGACCAAGATGAGAGGAATAGCACTACAGGCTATGTCTTCTATCTTGGGTCAACTGCATTTTCATGGACCTCAAAGAAGCAAGGAGTTGTAGCCTTATCTTCATGTGAAGTAGAGTATGTGGCGGCTGCATCTACAGTATGTGAAGCAACTTGGTTGCGAAACATATTAAAGGAATTGGATCATCCACAAGAAGACTCGACCGCAATTTTTGTGGACAACAAGTCAGCCATCCAGCTTGCAAAGAACCCAGTACATCATGGGAGGAGCAAACACATAGATACACGGTTTCATTTTCTCAGAGACCATGTAAAGCAGAAAACCGTTGAACTGAAGCATTGTCACAAAACTGAACAAGTAGCAGACATATTCACCAAGCCATTATCAGGTGAAACTTTCATGAGGCTTTGAGACATGCATGGCATAAAGACATTTTGATTTGAAGGGGCGTGTTGGAATATCAAATTTAAAATGTTAGAATAAATGAGGTTAATAGTATGAGTTTTAGAAGTGCAAGGGTCATAAGTTTAGAAGGGGAAGAGACATTGGTTATGGAAGAATAAGAGTTACTCACTCCTTTATGATGTTTTGTCTTCATAGAGTTTTAAATTCGTAAACTTAAGAGTCAACAGAGAGCATATGGGGAAGAATTGCTCATTCGACCTAGAATCTGGTATAGGTAAGCCTCAAATTCAGCAGGGTTGGTAGGAATGCTTTGAGAAGAAGGCTCACTAGCAGATGATTCAGAGGTAGTAGCTACAGCTGTCTCAGTACCATGTTTTCTATTTTTAGCTCTTTTTCTTGTCCTGCAATCTTGAATGACATGACACATCTGCGTGCCATAATGACAAAAGACTTATAAAGAGCCAGAGCGTTGAGAAGAAGTTGAAGTAGCCAGAACAACTTTAGCACTCAAGAGCAGGATTCAAGATTTGTAGATGCATCTCATCAGATATCAATACCTGCATCATCAAGAGATGAAAGAGGAACACAATGCAAAAAAGAGGACCAAGTAAGCTCAAATTCTCCAATAAAGCCATGAGAAGATGAATTAGACAAAATTCATCACGATCCTTGGCATAATTTTTTAGCATCAATAGTAGTATCCCAAGAGGAAGGTTCACTCATAGCAAGTTGATCATAGAGAATACTTATTTTAGAATAAAAAACATTAATAGATTGGCCTTATTGTTGGCCAGAGTTGAAAGTTCACTCCAAATTTGATACTTGAAGGATAGATCTGCTGAGAGATGTTTGTGTGCAAGAAAATTCTGAACTTCTTTTGTAGTATCAAATCGACGAAGCTGCATGTTGATAGAAGTGACGAATGCATTGCAAATCTGGGTGACATTAATAGATTGGCCTTATTGTTGGCCAGAGTTGAAAGTTTACTCCAAATTTGATACTTGAAGGATAGATCTGCTGAGAGATGTTCGTGTGCAAGAAAATTCTAAACTTCTTTTGTAGTATCAAATCAACAAAGCTGCATGTTGATAGAAGTGACGAATGCATTGCAAATCTGGGTGATGATTCTGTGGTTCATTCTATCCCAATATTCTAAATGCTTTGCAAACACATTTATCACTTTCCTCAGCAATTTTAGTAGGTTTGGGACGTTCACCAGTGACATACCTTCAGAGCAATTGACCTCGAAGAAAACTGCGCATATTAGAGTAACCGTTTCCAGAAGCAGTTATTGTTGATGAAGTGGTATATAGCTAATATTAGAGGAAGACAGGGTGAGACTTAATAGAGAATGAACCTGATTTAGATCTCAGAAAAAAAATACATATTTATAGTGGTGGTTGTCTCCGTGGAAGGAGTTAATAGCGTTGAGCTCGCTGTTGAGATCAACCGTCAGCGAGCTCAACCGTTGAAAGATATTCCACACTTGAGAATATTGGAAGTATAAGAATTGTGATGAAGGTGGTGATGCAATGGTGATGACTTCTAGAATGACAGCAAAGTACGTAGTGGAAGACTAAAGAAAAATAACCTGATGCTCTGATACCATATTGAAAATAAAGATTATTGAGGAATTTTGTACTCTCATTTTTGACGATTGTTGGGTAGAAATACATGAGTTTATAACGATGTTACAATGAGACTCATGTTCTATATAACTAAGGCGCACACATGCAATAATCAAAGGATAACTACGATCAAGGGATTTGCACAAGTTAACTAGCACATGTGCTATACTCAAGGAATGACTGCCTTATACACTAAAAGTTTTAACTTTGTGTACTTGTGTTTCCAAAAGCATTTGACGTTGTTCTTCTTCTTTGTTTTCTCTAAGGGGGTGTTTGTTTCAAATCCAATAAATTTAGGATATGGATTTCACAATGGGATTTGAAATCCATAGCTGTTTTGTTATGGGTTGGGATTTCCAAAATGTTGTTTGTTTCATTAATATTTTAGGATTTGGAATACTATAATTTGTAATATTTTGTCTGTTTCAAGCTTAAATTGTAGCATTATCAAATGCCAAAATTTTGTAATATGATGAATATGTTATCTTTGTGAGGTTACCTCCCACAAAAAGATAAAATTAGGATTTGTCAAATCCTCTCCAATTGAGAGGTAAGCACACTCATTTATGGGATTTGTCAAAATCCTCTCAAATTAAGAGGATTTGACAAATTCTAAAAATTGAGTACTTTTTGCACTTTTGGGATTCAATATTTTAAAAATTTTCTTTAAACAAACATCATATATGGAATCCCAAAATATAAAAAAAACTTACTTTTTGATCCCAAAACTTGTAATCCATACCAAATACCAAATTTCTTGGTGAAACAAACACCCCCTAAAACTCTGTATATCTAAAGTTCAAGCTTGTATTTTCAATGTTTAAATTGGCGATTGTTGATCCAGGAAGTGGCGATCGGTCTCGGTCTGAAGGAACTAGTCAAAGTAGCCAAGGACGATGGTGTTGGTGACAACTTCTAATATCATCAGCATCACTTTTTTCATTCTTTTAGGCCTATGTTCTATAAGTAGTTTCTAAGTTTTGTAATAACTTCATAAGCTTCCCTTTAGATATTAGACTGTGTATGGTCTTGGTTCCAGGGATGTTAGGAACCATTCTTGATCTAGCTTGGTGGGTGATGACAAGGTCCGATCCCCACCGGTCAAATCTGTAGGATCGAAAAATTTAAGGATTGATTGATTCTCTTGTTTTAAGAAAACTGGATTCGATCACTTGGTACAAAAACCTTACAATCACTCACAATCTCTCGATTACAGAGGAAGAGAAGATTAATTCAGCTTCTCTTTTGTTTAAGGTAGGTTTTTGGTGGCGAAAGGATGCGTCCCCCGATGCTTGAGTCGAGCTTGCCTCTCGTTGACGATCAGACCAGGATTGCTAGAGTTTCTAACGTTCGTTAGCCGGCTGGAGTCGAGGTTCGGACTCCGAATCGACGTGCAGAAACCTTGATCTCTGATGCTTCTTGAAGTCCAAGTTTGAAATCTCTAATTAATCAACAACCAACCCCCTTCATAGCTACTTGCGGCTATTTATAAGAGTTTGAGCACATAACCGATGTGCTACAATCGTGGAGTCGTGGGCGTAACTGATGCGCTAAAATTATGGAGTCATGGTGTAACTGACTCCTTGAATCTAGCACACATGGCTGACTGGGTCTTCATGGCCGTTACAGCCTGATTAAAGTGGGTGACGAACTTCACTACGTTGGCGAACCTCGTCCTTGATGTCGAGCCTCACTGCGTGGTGAGCCTCATCTTTGATGTCGAGCCTCGCTGCATGGCGAGCCTCGTGAGCTTCTTTAATAATGAGCTTTGTCTTCACTGACGAGCTTTAAATCTGATGACAAGCTTTGTTCTCATTGACGAACTTCACCTCCGATGATGAACTTCGAACCTCGTATCCAATGACGAGCTTCGAACCTCGTTTCCAATGACGAGCTTCATCTTTGATGTCAAGTCTCATTTCCAATGATGAGATTCGAACTTCGTTTCTAATGACGAGCTTCACATCTTGTTTCCAATGACAAGCTTTGTTGTTTGAGATGAGGTTCACCATTGTAATGACCCTCGTCATGCTCATTATTGTTAGACCCTAGAGGAGGGTGATTAGGGTATTATGCTAATCTAATCCGATTATATGCCAATTAAAATTAATTAACAAGTTATCCTAGCAAGTATGAAATGCAACAATATATATGAGCTAGGATAAACAATATACAATATGATATATCCTAGCAAAGTGGTATATAGTTAAATATATGCAAGGATATATAAACTAGCACAAGGGTGAATTAAACATAAACTAGATAGTGGGAAAAACAACAATGAGCAATTGACAAAGGCAATATGAATAATAAGCACGAATTTAAAAGTACGCCAATGCAATCACAAACAAACAATATGATCACGTAATTCGGTCTCACTTGACCTATGTCTCCGCTCCTCACCTCGAGGAGATCTCCACTATCACAACCGGGTTTTCTACGTTCACCCGAATAATGTTTATACCACACAATACGGTTTTCTAGTTTACCGAAAACTCTACAATCAACACTCTTGCAATCCCACTCTACACCCTCTCAAGTGTTGAACTAAACGTGTCTCCCTCAAGTGCTCGGATACAACCTCTCCCTAGGTTCGTCAACCGACGCCACTCCTCTTGGGACGATCCCCGACTCTCGCCACACACTTCTCTCGGTGTACAAGTGTATTACAAAGTGAATCTTACAATAAGCATAATATAAATCAAATGATTGTTCTCTAAACAATGTGAGAACTCAATTAAGCACAACTCTTAGTCACAAACCCACAACCCCAAATTATACTATGAATGTAAATATAATAAGCTCAAAAGGTTGTGTGTGAACAAAGAGATATAAATCAAAACTAAACTCAATGTAGTTCTAGCTTAATAACAATGATAATCAAATATATAAAAGAGCTAGAAATAGAGTTTAGAAAACTTCTTAATAGATCAAGAGTTGGAGGGAGAATAATTGGAAGCTCAAACTTCAATAGATGATCTCCTCAAGCTCTTGTGGAATTGATTCACAAAACCAAAACACTCAAATGCTTAAAAGCTTATAAACACACTTAAACCAAACATAAACTCTTGTTAATACTTTCTTAAACTTGTTTTAAAACTCTCTCAATAGTTGATGGAGAGCTGAAGGCAATGGGGTATTTATACCCACTCAAAACTTTAGCAAAAACCCTACTAAAAAGACAACAAAGCTCCCAGAAAAACAGCTCAGAAAATAGCCGTTGGAGTCCAACGGTCAAATCGGCGGTTGACTACGACATTCGACCGCGAAGAACAAAAAATAAAAAAAACTGTTCTGGAAGGCTGACGGTCGACCGTGAAATTTTCACGGTCGACCGCGAGACACTTTTGAATCTCACGAAACTCCAGAAACTTTGGCGGTCGACCGTCACGGTCGACCGTGAGAAAAAAATCAAAAAACTACACTCTGGACTGCGTAAGGTCGACCTCCACGGTCGACCACACTGTAGCACGGTCGACCGTGGCGGTCGACCGCACTATAGCAACAGTGCACAGTCATTTTCCAGTTTTTGACAGTTCTGGAATTTTATGTATCTAACTTTGTAAAAAACATTTAAAAATAGTAAATCAACTCCAAAAATCATGAAATTTTGAGGGAAGATTCTAGACATGTATATGAACATGTTAGAGAAAGAATTTATGAAACATCTCTTCCCAGTTGAGAGAAATAAATGTTTGAACATAGATAAACAGTTTCTAAAAAACTGCTGACATACACGATTTTGTAAAATAAATTGGGCACAGTAAATCAACTCCAAAAATAGTAAAATTTTGAAGGAAGTTTCTAAACATATAGATAAACATGTTAAAGAAATAATTTCTTGAATACCACTTCCCATTTATGAAAACTCATCTGTTTTGTAAAACATGCACGAACATGTGCACGAACAAAAACATGATTTTGTAAATTCCATTAAACATAACAAATCAATTCCAAACTTGATGAAACTTTGCGAAATGTTTATAAACATGAAAACCAACATGTTAGAAAAAGAATTTCTCAAATTGAATCTCTATTTGTGAAAACTCATGTATTTTGCAAGTGTGTCCAAAGCATGAAAACCCAAAACCATGTATGTATATATATAACTATATATATACATAGAAACCAAATACGTGTGTGTATATGATATTGAGCTTAAGGTATTTAACACACATAATATAAAACCTAAACTAAGTTACCCAAGCTAGATCTTGATCTTCAATAAGCTCTTCTTGGTAATCTCGTGGATGAATCTTGAACTTGATCTTTAACTTTGAATTGCAAGGCTTTACTCCACTATTCCGCCAACCTTCATTGGATATCATCGTTATAGCGCATATTCCATCCAACCTCTAACACGTTGTTTGCCTATAATAAATAAATAAAAACACAAACACTAGACAAACAACATTAGAAGTAAATTGTTTGTTAAATCATTATCAAAACAAGAAGGCCAACAATTATGAGCTTCAACGTTTTAAGGCCAAATGATTAGCCAATGATCTATGAAGATCCATGAGAGTGGAGGAGAGATAGGTTTTTTCATTAGACTCTCAATCCCCCCCCCCTCTTTCATCTTGATCATGCCTATTTATAAGCTTGGGAGTATTATGAAGTGAGTTAATGGGCTTTAACTCCCTTTAAATGAGGGAGTTAATAATCATTAACTCCCATTTAAATGGATGAGTTAGTGATCACTAACTCTCCTTAAGCGGTGAGTTATTGGTCATTAACCCTCATTTAATATAGCCCTTTGAAACGATGCCTGACGAAGTTCGTTTATCAGACGAGGTTCGTTTGCCAGATGAGGTTTGTCCTTCTGACGAGGTTCGTTTACCAGACGAGGTTTGTCTGCCTGATGAGGTTCGTTTACCAGACGAGATTTGTCCGCCTGACAAGGTTCGTTTGCTAGATGAGGTTTGTCTGTCTAACGAGGTTCGTCCGCCTGACGAGGTTCGTTCACTTTGCTATATCTTTGGTGAGCTTAACTGCGGCTTCATCTTTGGCGAACATCATCTTCAATGACGAACTTTGTTTCTAGGTGAACTTCATCTTTTGATGCGTAAGGTGTTGTTTGTCCTATTGAATTGAGACAAACTTCATGAATTGAGGCTGAGGTTCGTCGTTGTGACGACCCTCGTCGTACTTGTAGTGGGGTTCGACTCTCTTTTGTTTCTTGGCACTTTTTAGTCTCGACAAAACCCCCTTCAAAGTTTTTAGACCCAAATTGGGTTGTATGGGTCTGGAATACTTTGAACTCTCTTGGTTGTGGTGAGCTTGGCTTATACGACGAGCTTGGCCTCCTGGCGAGCTTGGCCTCTTGGTGAGCTTCAATGCTCCGGGGTGAACTTTATTAAACTCATGTGGGACTGACAATTAAGACTTAGGAATTTTAGCAAATTCTCAGCTATCAACAGACTTGATTTATCTTTACCAACTGCCGTTTGAGTTGGACTAGCCATGTTTTTGCCCTTAGCATGGTAAGTTGTCGAGAAGTTTCTCTTAGACTTAATGCTAAGAGTTCTTCTCTATCCTTAGCCGTTCAAGGCATTAGATTAAGTGTTAGATTCTGGTTGTGTCGTTCAATATAACAACTCAACCTGGTATTTTGAAAGTGAGGCTCATCACATGGTAGGCCTGTTGGGATGATGTGGTATCGTTGATGAATAGTGACTCATCGCATGGTAGGTCACTATTTGGAAACAAGGGGGAAGATAGGGGCTCATCGCTTGGTAGGCCACTATTGATGAACAGCGTCATTTGCGGGAATGACAGTATGAAAATGATCAAGTCATTCAGTGACGTGAGAGTATAACAACTATGATCGGGACAGAGGCACATCGGATGGTAGGCCAATATCATAAACAACGTCATTTGTAGGAATGACGGTGTGAAAATTATCAAGTCGTTCAGTGACATGGGAGTATAATGACTATGATTGGAATAGTGACACGTCGCGTGATAGGTCACTATTTTCGATCGTTCTAAGGAGATAGAACATTCGAAAAAGATTAAATAGTGAATCATCGCATGGTAGATCACTATTTTGATCAAAAAACAAGTAAGGACTCATCGCATGGTAGGTCGCTACTTGACGGGGTTGACTATCAGAGGCAATCATTAACATGATAGTTTTGTAGTCCCACCATCCTATTGAAGATGATTGGCGAGAGAATTTGGAGGAAGTGACTATCAGAGGTAATCATTAACATGATAGTGTTTTGGTAAGGGGCCAGATGCTCACGTCTGACTTCAGACTCACCTTGGAGTTGATTTATGACGAGCTTCGGGTCGTCATGGGTTCATAAGAGAGAAAGCTTAAGGTAGTACATGGTTTTGCAGAGAAATCATGACTACCCCTACTCCAGCGATAGCTATAAATCAGGATTGAAGGGTAAAGACTCTTGCATCCAATAAGACTTGGATCTTATCCTTCAGGGTATAGCATTTAGAGGTGGGATGATGACCATCCTGTGGTACGCATAATAGTTAGGATCATCCGTTCTCAACATCTCCTCAGGTCGCATCGATTCTGGGAGCTTGATCTTTTTCGCCTTGATCAAGGATTTGAGTATCGAGATGACTTGCTCATCTTGGAAGTCATACTTCTGCTGAAAGCAGCTATCCGAATATTTGTCCTTTTGCTTTGACGAAGATTGGTCATCATCTCCTTGAAAATCACACGGCTCTTCAGCATCTGGCCTTTTGAGCATGCTTTCAACCTGTTCTCCTTGGCGAACAAGCTCTTTCCAAGTTCGGGTCTTCACTGCTCTAATCTTTGATAAAATATGGATCGATAGGTTATTGCGACACATCTCGATTAATATACTTTCAGAGACTTGATCACAGCAATGCAGTGACCGATTTCTAAATCTTTTGACAAAGTTACTGACAGACTCTGTCTTCTTCTACTTTTTAGTTAGGAGGGTGGCCATAGATACTTCTGTATCATCATCAAAGAATCTGGCCAGAAAGATCATTTCCATGTTCTTCCAGCTGTAGGTGTATAAAATTGCCTATAGGTCCCACAATACAGCTCGACGACGCTAATTCGACCAAATCGACCATCGGGCGACGTATCCAAACAAGACCGTTATCCCGCTAACGCCGAAGCCAAGCCATACGCAACGGAGCAGGTTAACGAGGCGACGATGCCAACAAATCGCACCCAAGCATTGGAACGCATCTACTCGCACGCGGAATCAAACCAACGTTTCGGGGAATCACCGAGTCACCTAAACAAGAGCGAACTCGGATGAATCACGATCGAATCAAGATCGGTTTCGGACTCGAACTCAGAAGTGGGTTTATTGCCAAATCCGAACAAGTCAAACACACAACCGAATCGAAGTTCAAATCAACAAATCACACGCGCAAAGAAGCAAAACAACCGAACGACGGAACCCACACACCCGAGGGGGCTCGGCACTGGGCCGAGCCACC